>BQNB010004103.1:0-59985 GCA_026074375.1 Tanacetum coccineum | reverse complement strand
TGTACTAAATAAATTATTACGTAGTAAAACAAAAAAACAAAAGCTTATGATTCTACATATGTGAGGGATGGTCGATACATCATGAACGTATATCAGGAAATAGTGTTTGAGTTGTAAAATATCCTTAAGTTATTATTTTATTTTTTTAAATGTCTTTCCAAAAGCTAAATACACATATACGTTATTCTACATCGATGCTCGCGAAGGGATTCAAACACTCACTGGTTACTTTAGATACTACAAGACTGGGAAAATTTAACCCATTGCATTTATGAGTTTTCCCAAACCATAGAAAAACGAATATGAAATCATCATGGGCCGTGCTTAGCACGGCCTAATAGGATTACCTAGTATGTAAAACAACAAAGAGGAGACTATTGTGACATGTATTGTTCTCAGTTAAACTAGTGAGTTGACACACAGATTATAAGTTCTTTTTTTGCATGATATCCAATTCTAAAGGATCAACCTATGGGGATTAAGGAATAATATAAAAAAAAGAGAGGGAAGGTAACCTGGGTTCAATATGTCGTAACTAACAAGCATATATATAGACATTTCTATCTTTTTTTCTTCAATGTGGGACTAACCGACTAAGTATCAACCAGTCAACACAATATTGCCATGTATAAAAACATATGGAAGTGGCCAATGTCCCTTTACAGGAACCAAATTTAACTTTTTCAAACGAAGGAACACCAACTTAGCTTAATTTGAAGCATTCTTAATGACACAAAACACGATCACGTGAGCTGTGGGAACCATTTTAGCTCTTGCAAGCATTATAAGGACTCCAGCATCAATCTACCATAGTCACACCTTTAGCAACCAAAAAAATATAAAAAAAAACACAACTTGGAGCTCATCATAAGATAGGTAATTTGTCACTCTATTTTCAAACCCCCTTTTATGTCGGGCACATCATAAAATGTATAGCACCAACATACCACTTGGCAGACAAATTCTAGATTTTTGTTGAAGTTATTGTGGCCCTTGTGAGTAATGATATCGTCTATCGACCAGGGGTTGAAATGACCCATCTTCCACCGCTAAAAAACGCTCTCCCGTCCCTTCATGACTCTTGAATGCTGTAAGAAGCAACGTTCCAACGTTTCGGTTCCACACCCGCAATCGGGAAAAAGGAAACTATTGAAGTCCATTCCAAGATGATTTAGCCAATCAAAAACCACGAGTAAATAATTCTTCGATGTTTTTATTCAATTCAACACAAACATCTTCTTCAAGTTAAAAGTTGATACTCAATTAAAAGTTATATAATTAGTAAAAAGAATATCTTTAAAAGTTAACAGTTAAATTAAGAAAAAAAATCTAAACAATTAATTTGAGATGAAAAACGGGTCACTAGATCTAAAATTCTGGGAAGTATGTTTTACACATCACTTGTTGAAAATAGAAAGTTAGAGATTGATTTTAAAAGTCACACAAATTACCACATGACCTTAAGAGGTTATCAAGAATTATAAATTTTGTCATCTAAACTTATATTTTTTTTGGAGAAAAACTTAAGCTTAGTCTATATATAATCTTGTGTCAAGTGCGAGGATTACAAATGTGATGAAACGAGAATCACCAACTGCATTTCACAATTTCACTAGAATGTGGCTCTACTCGACATATTGAGTCATTACCTACAGGAATTTTCCAAAAAAAAAGATTTGCTTGTGTTGTATTTAAAGATGAAACCAAGTTAGAAAAATGAACACTACATGAAGAACAAATACATATAAAAAATTATTTAACTAACCTAACTTAAATATAACCCACCTTTTAAATATAACGAGGGGGCTTGCCCGCACTTCGCTGCGGGGCGTTTGCAACCCCCTCTCAGTCAGTGTGTTTTGGATCGGGTCGTTTCAGTACATAAAGTACAAAATATTTGAGCTGACAGGAATAAACTTTGCTTAAAAAAGAAAGCTGTAAAAACATTGGTATAACAAAATTGTAGTCTTAAGACAATGATACATTGCTCATGTACATGTTCTAACTAAATTTGAATCTACATACG
The DNA here is from genome assembly GCA_026074375.1 of Tanacetum coccineum. Lineage (NCBI taxonomy): Eukaryota > Viridiplantae > Streptophyta > Magnoliopsida > Asterales > Asteraceae > Tanacetum > Tanacetum coccineum. Next base: position 57,959 of record BQNB010004103.1, on the reverse strand, counting down.
TGAAATAACAACCCGTTTCACCTTAACCGCAAGCGAATCCCCATTTTTCTTCAGTCCGCCCTTGTACACCTGGAAGGTTTCTCTCTTCTGTTGGTAGCTAATTGAAAGAAAATAGCCATTCCACTTCATTCATTATTTTGACCCCAAGAAGCTGGTAAAAAACAAACAGATTTTGAGTAATTGAGATAGCATATGGAAACTCATGAAAGATTCTATCTATTATATACACATAACACACACAGTTACAAAGAAGTGATACTGCGAACAAAAGTTTGAATTTGCTAGTAATAACAGACCAATACAACAAAGAAATTGGCACGCGTAAGAAAATCTAGAATGGTGATGAAAAAAATTAAGACGTCATGAGTTAATTTAGAAAAAGTACCTGGGAGGCAATGGCTTGAGTAATAGTATATTTAGACTGTCTTCAAAATTGGCTCCACAATGATTTACACTAAAGAGGAGTTATGAGTGTCTTCGTTGCTGAACCTGTTATTTAGAGAAATTCAGGTACGCTGATGAAGCCCCCCTTTTCAAGGACTTTTTCTAACTCGGAATGCAAACCCGTGTTCTGTTTCTTTTTTTGGTTTCTTTGAACCCCACACAGCTTCAGGTGTCAACAAGAATCGAGGACCGGAAAGAGGCAAAGCCTCCGCTGCCAACACCGGTACTGATCGAAAAATTCCACTGGACTTGGGGGATGGCGGCAACGACAGTTAATGAAGAAGATGGATCCTTCTCAATGAGCACAACTCAAAATTAATAAATATAATCAAAAAAACAGTCATGGTTATTTTGATTGTAGAGTCCCCAAATACTATGACAAATATATTATCAAATTTGCTACATCAACTAAACCAACAAAATCATATATACATACGGCAAATGGAGAAAAAAATAAATGTAAGAAATGGGGGAACTATTGAAATTTCACTGACACTTAAGCTCTCTAATTGTCTCTATGTTCCAACTCTATCACATAAACTCCTATCGATAAGTCATGTAACAAAAGAGCTGAATTGCTCAGTTATCATGCAACCCACCTTTTGTATCTTACAAGATATCAGGACGGGAGCGATCATTGGGCGTGGCACTGAAAGACAAGGGTTGTATTACGTCGATGAATTAACTACAAGTGGAACTGTGATGCTAGCTCATGGAACAAGTGAAAGAGAAGCATGGTTATGGCACAGAAGACTGGGACATCCTTCCGGTAGTTATTTGCATACTCTGTTTCCTAAACTTTTTCCTTTGAATAAACCAATCTCTTGTGAAACTTGCATATTAGCTAAAAGCCACAGACAAACCTTTAAACCTAGTAATACTAGAGTTAAAGTACCTTTTTCATTAATTCATTCGGATGTGTGGGGTCCTGCCCCTGTTATTGGGGGACAAAGTTTCCGGTATTATGTAATATTTGTTGATGATTCGTACCCGGATGACTTGGATATATATTTTTGGAAAAATACAAGCTGAAAGTAATATGATATATTCTCTGCATTTTATGCATTATCAAACACAATACAAAATCTATCCAAGTTGTTAGGTTAGATAATGATGGAGAATATATGAACTCACAAATGAACCTATTTTTTAATCCAAAGGGATAGTTCATCAAACCACATGTCCTCATACCCCGGAACAAAACGGCGTCGTTGACGGAAAATAGACTTTTGTTAGAAATGACTAGAGCTTTAATAATTGAATCTAATGCTCTAATTCTTTTGGCCAGAAGCTCTTGCCACTGCCACCTACTTGATCAACCGACTTCCTACAAAAATCCTAAAAATGAAAACCCCATTAGAAACACTCTCTAAGTACCATACACTTCCGCAAGTGCTTACCCTTGAACCTAAAGTTTTTGGATGTACGATATTTGCTCATATTCCAAAATCATATCGTGATAAACTTGATCCGTGTGCCGAGAAATGTGTTTTTGTGAGATATAGAGTAAATCAAAAAGGATATAGGTGTTATAATCCAAAAACTCGTCACATGATCACCACAATGAATTGTGATTTTCTTAAAACCAAGTATTTCTACTCCTCCCAACACATTGGTCAGGGGGAGAGAGAATGTATCAACATACTTAGTTGGTTGAGTTATGGTACACATGAAGGCTGAAGGAACCATAATACACAGAATGAGTCTCCTTTCTCCACACAACCTGAAGACCCAAACGTTAGTGACGCCCAAGAAGCTCCTAACCTAATACCCGAGGTAAGTAATACTCACTCTTCTCCTGTGTCCGAACCTATTGAAACTACTAATAACACATCAGGATAAGGTGAGAGTATACAAGAACAAGAGATGTTTACCACTCAAAATGACACTAACGTAGAGCAAAATGAACATATGGAAGAGCAAGTGAACTTTCCCACACAAGAAGACACATCGGGAAGATATGTATTGCCACCAAGAGCAAATCGAGGAGTTCCACCGAAAAGATATTCCCCAGAAAAGATGTCCAGAGGAAGTAGATATCCAATTGCTAATATAGCCAAAGGAAATCTATCCGAGGAAGACAAGGCTTTTGCCTTATCTATGTATTCTGATGAAATCCCTGCTAATACGGAACAAGCCTTAAAATCAAAACATTAGAAAGATGCAATGGAAGAAGAAATAAAAGCTCTTATAAAAAACAACACATGGGAGAAACGTATCTTACCGCCAGGGAAGAAAACTGTCGGGTGTCGGTGGGTGTTTACAATTAAATACAAACCTGATGGTACAATTGAAAGATACAAAGCGAGATTAGTATCTAAAGGCCATACACAAACATATGGAATTGATTACTCTGAAACTTTTTCTCCGGTTGCAAAAATTAATACAATCAAAGTTCTTATTTCTATAGCAGCAAATAAAGGATGGCCCTTACATCAGTTTGATGTAAAGAATGCTTTCTTACACGGAGAGCTAAAAAAGGAAATTTATATAGAAGCTCCATGTGGATTCACGGACAGTTTTGGAGAAAGAGAAGTATGCCTTCTAAAAAACCCCTTTATGGATTAAAACAATCCCCTAGAGCATGGTTTAGGAGGTTCACCTTAGCCATGAAACATTATGGGTTCAAACAAAGTAACTCAGATCATACATTATTTCTTAAACAGAGAGGCAATCTCATAACCTTCCTAATAATCTATGTTGATGATATGATTATTACAGGAAATGACAAAGAAGAAATACCAAAACTAAAGAAGAACATTGTTTCACAGAATTTGAAATGAAAGACTGTAAAGAACTCAAATATTTCCTTGGGATTGAAGTTCTAAGATCAAAACAGGGGATCTTCATGTACCAGAAGAAGTATGTTCTCGATTTACTAGCAGAGATCGGTATGGTTGATTGCAAACCAGCAGACACTCCAATGATTGTGAATCAGAAGCTTTATATGGAGAAAAAAGCCTGCTTGGCTGACAAAGGAAGATACCAATGAATGGTAGGAAAACTAATATATCTCTCACACACTCGACCTGATATAGCACATGTTGTGGGAGTGGTAAGTAAGTTTATGCATCAACCTCAAAAGGCTCACATGAAAGCAGTCTTAAGAAAATAAGAGTCCTAATGGGACGCGGGGGCATAGAGTCTAGTCAAACAAAATGGTCATTAGAAACCAATTGTATACCCAGATGCAGAAAGGTCAGGATATAAAGGATACCGAAGATTCAACCGCTCATGTTACACTTACTTAGGTTGGTGGGAACCTTGTTACGTGGCAAAGAAAGAAACAGAAAGTGGTAGCCCTTTCAAGTGCAGAAGCCGAGTTCCGAGGGATTGCAAGGGGGATAACTGAAGTGTTGTGGATACAAAAGCTACTTATCAAGATAGGATATCCACCACAAGAACCTAGCAAAGTCACGAGTGACAACAAAGCAGCCATCCAAATTTCAGAAAATCCAGTACAACATAATCGAACAAAGCATATAGAAATAGACCGACACTTCATCAAAGAAAAGTTAGAAGCAGAGGTCATCACACTTCCATTTGTTCGGTCATAAGACCAACTCGCCGATATTTTAACAACAGCTGTTAATGAAAGAACCTTACACGAGTGTTTGGGCAAGTTGAATTTTGGAAATCCCACTATTCAACTTGAGGGGGGAGTGTTAAAAGGAAACAGTTTAATGGGGTCAACAAGATTAATGGTTATTTACATCATATCCCTTAATTCAAGCAAAGATATTCCTTAATTCAAGCAAAGATATTCCGTCAACGAGTAATAGCCACACAATAATTGTTTTCCCTCTTTAAGCTTATTGTAGTTTTGTATAAATAGCGGTTGTTCTCTGCATTGTAAATCAATCAATCAATAGAATAAAAACACTATTCTCAATTCTTATCAATTTTTATCATCCGCTTCATTCATTATTTTGAACCCAAGAAGCTGGTAAAAAACAAACAGATTTTGAGTAATTGAGATAGCATATGGAAACTCATGAAAGATTCTATCTATTATATACACATAACACACACACAGTTACAAAGAAGTGATATTGCGAACAGAAGTTTGAATTTGCTAGTAATAACAGACCAATACAACAAAGAACTTGGCACGCGTAAGAAAATCTAGAATAGTGATGAAAAAAATTAAGACATCATGAGTTAATTTAGAAAAAGTACCTGGGAGGTAATGGCTTGAGTAATAGTATATTTCGTCTGTCTTTAAAATTGGCTCCACGATGATTTACACTGAACAGGAGTTATGAGTGTCTTCGTTGCTGAACCTGTTATTTAGAGAAATTCAGGTATGCTGATGAAGCCCCCCTTTTCAAGGAACTGACTTTTTCTAACTCGGAATGCAAACCCATGTTCTGTTTCTTTTTTTGGTTTCTTTGAACCCCACACAGCTTCAGGTGTGGTGTAAATGTATGCCTAGGATTTTGCGATTGTCACACGCGTCAAATGTAAAACAGTTTCTACATGGCTCAGCTAGAAGTTTTAAGGCACGGGCTATTATGGCTGCGTACGACAAAGGTAGCCTACCAAGCAATAGCCTACTTTCACTCATCATTGCCATCGTACACATGACATAAGTAAAGGATCAGCGGGTTGCTTAACATCATGTGCAACGAAAGTAATGCAAACAAAAGCAAAGATTTATTAAGTGTGATAACAGCTAAAATAGTCAAAAATCCCGAATTTGATTTTTAGATGTATTATAGCATCTGACATAAAAAAGCTCAATTTACTGATTCATTTTAGCTTTACAGTTTTAGCTAAAAGTATCAAATAAGAACCATAAAGCATTCAAGTATCGACACGAAGTCAAGATCAATATATAGTTTATAAAAGGAAATAGGATCCGTACCTTTGAAGCTGTACTGAGGAAACCAAATACTTTTCCTCAAAACTGAAGATATATAATGATACCTCTTAGAGCAAACGGTGTCGTGGTTTTTTGGTTTCGTCACGCTTATGTGGCATTGAAATGGCGATCACCCTGGTACCCTAACTTCTAGCCATATTTTCGCCAGTGGGTTTTAGCCAATTCTCCAACGCAGAAACAGACAAAAAAAAATCCAACGGCACATTCAAACGGCTATAAACATTTAAAATATATTTTTTTTACTTTTTTTTTCACCTTTTTTATTATAAATACAAACTCCCACTTCACTTTTTTAAACACAAAAATTACTCTATCCTTTTAATATTTCTATAAAAAACACACAAAAATGTCTCAAAATCTAAATGAGCAAGGATATTTCACTCACCTTCTCAATCCCAACTCGTCATACCAACAAGAAACTGGATCAAACCCGTCTACACCATCGTCACAACACTCACAATCTTCATCGTCATTCCAACAATATCCCAGTTTTGGTACGCAATATGGTACACCTCTACCGCCACCGGAACAAATTTACCGTCAACAACAACAGTTTTTTAACCACCAACTCAACAACCAATTCCAAAATTTCCAACAACAAAAAAATGCTCCATTCCAAAATCACCAAAAACAACCAGATGCTTTTCAACAATCACAACCTCAACCACGTTTCAAAGAACCACAACCTTAACCAACCAAAGATAACCGTAAGGGCAAACGAGTGGCGAAACGATCCACGGTTGATTTAGTCGATGAGAACGAGGAGGAAGAAGAGCCTATTCGACAGTATGCGTGTTAGACACGTGAAGAAGAAATTTTGCTAACTGAGTGTTGGATCGAAACATCCGAGAATGGCCAAATCAGAGCCGACCGATCTGAGGATTCGTTTTGGGGACAGATTAAGGATGACTTCAACACTGGTATGACCCAAAGTTAACATACCAGACATATGCTCACGGGTAAATGGACCAGGATCAACAGTGATTGCCAAAAGTTCAATGCTATTTACAAACATCTTGAACGTAAAAGCGGGGAAAATAAGGCGGATCACATCGAGGCTGCAATTGCAGCTCAACAGCTGAAGGGGAGAAAGTTTCAACTCGAGCATTGCTGGCGTATTTTAAAAGGTCACTCCAAATGGGACGCGCCAAAACCCCTTGATACGGAGGATCACACCGAAATTTTTGGGCCTGATGTGAGACCTCGTCCAGCGGGCAAAACTCGACTTGCAAAAAAGACCAAATCTGAGACGACGAGGAGCAGCGGGGGAAGTGCATCGGGGTCTTTATCTGATTATGTATCTGAGGACTTAAGGCGCAAATTACAAGCCGGAACATCCGTATACGAGGCGAAGAAAGCAAAAGAAATGGCGATGATAGAGTTCAAAGAAACGGAGTTTCTCACGATTGATGTTGATTCGCTGCCGAAACCTAAAGCGAGCATTATCCGAAACAGACAAGAAAAAGTCATTGCAAAATATAATCAAGAATGACGGGGCAACAATCTAGTTTTTTATTTATCGTATGTTTTTTATTTGTCGTTAAATTCCGTATTGTTTTTAAATTCCGTATTGTACTTTTATTTTCGTATTGTAATTTGTATTTTTATTTAAATGAAATAAATTTAGTTTGTGTGAAATATTATAAAAAATAATAAATTGGTGAGTGGTGGGACCCAAATGGCTAAAATATGGTATGTTATGAGTGAGTATATTTTGAGTTGTTGTGTTGAAATGAGGTGGCGGAGATGTGACACTCAATAGGGCCTAAATGGCTAAACTTTTGTAGCCACCACACCCCTTGCTCTTAGGCTCAGATCCGCTATTGCGGGATCCACGCGACACACTGGCTGTGGCGGCACACAAATTTTTAATTTTAATTTTAAACGGTGTGTGGAAACTCCGACTGAATATCAAATATATAAACCCGCCTCGTTCTTGCCCTGTGTATTTAATGTTTGACTCGAGTAAAATGCGCTACAACAAATGCAGTAGAAATAACAGAAGTGTCTCGCACATTTGGCTCAGATGGGGCTATCACGGTTGCGTACGACAGACGCAACCTAGCCAAGCAATAGCCTACTTGCGCTCATCGTTGCATCATTATCGCCCTCTGTTTAGCCAACCCGTAAGCGAAATAAAGTTACCTCACGGTTGGTAAAAATCAAATAAGTTTACGCATTCAAACGGAATTCCCGGTATTCCCTCAAATTTAAATATATATAATAATACTTGTTAGGCTCAGATCTGCATTTGAGTGAGCCACACGACACACTGGCTGTGGCGGCAACCACGGTGAACTTGTGGTCGCTCCGCCAAAAGACAGGTGTATGTAAACCTCGGCTCACAAAAAGACAACAGTAAAAAATCATCATCGTCGCCTTCTGAATAAGCATCCCGTAAGCGAAAAAAGTTACCTCACGTTTGGTAAATATCAAATAACCTCATAAGGAGGGAAAATTAAGTCAGCTGAAAATCCTGTGACAAAGATAAGTAATGAAGAAACACACGTCACCAACCGATCACCAACGCCACACACCTTGGATGACGGCAACGAAGAGATTGGCGGCATCGTTGGACTGTGATCGGTTAACAGTCCAGGCGGTATGCATTTTGTATACATTTTAATCGGAGTTTCCAGTGGTTGTATATATTTATTGGCTCAGAAGGTCAGAGCGTCGGAGAAACAGAACACGTCTGCCATGGCTGCAACTTTAGTAAGTTGCCACGCCAAGATGCAGACCCCCTCGCTTATACTATATTTGTACCCGATACATTAAGTAATAAACACATGCCCACACCCTTCTGTCTCGATGTTTCTTACCCTCTCTAGAAATGGATATCAGAAACAGAGTCCACATAAGTGAAGCGAAATCACAGAATATAAGCAATTCAAACATATGAAGCCATAAGGTACAGTAACCAACCAGTAAGCCAAAAAAAGTTACCTCATGTTTGGTAACAATCAAATAACCTCGTAACATGGAAAAAAAGTCAGTCCAAACTGGTGTGACAAAGATGAGTAATAACGAAACACACGGCACCGACCGATCACAAACGCCACACACCTTGGACGGCGGCAACAAAAAGATATGCGTATTCCAAACCTGCAATACATAGAAAAAAGCCTTCAGCAATGACGAGTTCTAGAGGTGGGTCAGTTTAGGTTAGTTTTGTTTAAAATAGATTACCTGGTCACTTTAGAAATACAGTATGTCCGTTTGGAGCAACTTTTGTATCTAAAGTAAGTCAGTCCGTTGTTTTAAGCGACCAGAAGCTCAGATTTACGTATACGCGGCGGCACCAAGCACCCGATATGGCTGCAGTCACACTCTCGGTGTAACTGCCAAGCCAAAGTACGGGTGTGTATTAGCCACACAATACATAGTTAACAATCATCATCGCCGTCCTTATATGATGTGATAATTATATAAAACATACAAAACACAGACGAAACACCAATAACACATATGCCTTAACCAAAAATAAAACCACACTGAATATGCCTCATAAATAATCAGTTATCCACGAACAAAAGATACCGTAACCAAATTTGCTGCCAGCCGGCATGATTCTTTTGTGTACTCGATGCGGTTAAGAAATGAGGCTCAGATTTACGTATACATTAACAGTGCTAAACACTCGCCATGGCTGCAATCACACTATCAGTGTGACTGCCCAGCCAAGATACGAGTGTGAATGAGCTACACATAGTAAACGGTAAATTATCATCATCGCCTTAGTCAGTAATGACTTGATGTGTCGGTGTGTTTGGTTGGTTATTTCGCTAAATTATCATCTTGAATGCAGTTCAAATTCACCCACCATAGCAACCATAAGCGAATGCAACGAAGCATCAATAAAGCAACCGTTTACAACCTACACATAAAGCAAACAACTATTACCGCAATTACCGTAGAATCACCAAACAATACAGTAAGCATCAGTAAATCATGGTATAGGAGGCTCAGGCCAACAACATATTGAAGATGCGGATGGTCTCACCCAAACCCATTTGCATATTTTATTATAAACCCGAACCGATCCAACATTTTTTGATTATAAACCCGATCTGATCTTATACGTGTCTCTCCCTAACAAAAGGCAGCCCATGTTGAGAGCAACAACTCTCACATTCCAGAAGATTCATCACCAAAAGATATTGAGATCAATAATGCAACCTGCACTAGAATAACCGACCTAAACTGCTGACCGTGGCACACCAATCAATGACACCACGCACCACGCATGGTGGCAACAAAGAGATGGATGACATCACTCCACAAATGAATACAGCAGATGGCCATGTGTTTCTCATATACATAAAAAAGTATGATTAATAACCCGCAAGTAAAGATATAGGTCAACCCGCGTTGGCTGCAACAATAAAAATGTTAATCTGCTAAATTCTATCGTCACATTCTCTTAAAGTATATAAACAGATAAAACAAAGTTTACACCAATTTATGACACCCAAAACAACAACACTTTCAGCAACCGTTAACTCAATCTAACTTTTTTCACACATAGAAACCGAATCACAAAAAACAGAAACCATAAAACCCTAACCCCAATAACCGTAATATAAAGAATCATTCAATTTAAATAGAATTTAAAAACTTACTATAACCCCATGAGTAAACAATATCATTCAAGAACCAAACGAAAACAATTGTGACAACCCCACAACAAAATCAGCGTATGCAATCACTGAAGAAGCAAACCCCAACACTCGTCACAACCCCACAACATTATGATTATGTGGTGATAGATCTCGATATGAGATAGATCTGAATATGTTAGAAAGAGAGAGATCAAATGTGACATTCTCTTCTGGAATGTGAGAGTTGTTGCTCTCAACTTTGGGTTTGTTAGAGGGCACGATACGGTAACGACGTTGGGTGCCAAACCAACGCTATTTCCGGCGTTATCATACCGGAGAGTGGGTGAGGGGCACGGCGTTGGTGCCGGCGTTAACACAACCACGCAGCAATGCTGCCTATTTTCTTTGTTTTTTCTTTTTTCTTTTCGTTTTTATGTGTGTGTGTCTGGTATGTGTGTGTGTTTTTACACAGTGTGTGTGTGTGTGTCGAGTGTGTGTTTCTGTGTGTGTTTGTGAGTTTTTTTCTAGATCTAGAAGAAGAAGATGAAGAATAGGTGGAGGCTGTTAGGCCAAAATGGTATATATATTTTTTTATTTCATTTTTTATTATTATAATTTATATTTTTATTAATTAATTAAATATTTAGTTTGTTTTAAAAAAAGAAAAAAAGAAAAATGGTGGGTCCCAACAAGATGGTGTTAATGTGGTGTTATGGTTACCTGAGTTTTTTTTTGATGTTGGTTTTATGGTGTTAAAGCTGACGTGGCACCCAAAAAGTGATGTTACGGTGTTATGACACCTAGCCCTCTTAGGGAGAGACACGTATAACATCGGTGGGTTTGTTAGGGAGAGACACGTATAACATCGAATCGGGTTTATAATAAAATATGCAAATGGGTTTGGGTTTATAGTAAAATATGCAAAATGGATCGGGTTTATCCGGATATAACATTAAAATAATGCAAACGACCCGAAATTACAATAAAATATACTAGGCGTCCTAGGGTTTGTTTATATTTAAAATAAATGATAAGTTTAATCTACGTTTGGTGCAAATAACCATGATACCCTCACGTTAACCTTCCCGGTCCAAAATGTCATAAACCATAAGAGTATGGGTATGGTAATGCTCAAACCCGCCAGATCTAGCGTGGAAACAAGTTTGGCACCGCACCGCTGTAGCCTGCCAAGTTGTCAGGCACTTGTAAACCGTCGTGCGTTGAAAGTGAGAAATCAAAATTTTTTTGATTTTTAATCTAATTACACTTGGGTTTGTGTGTTGTGTTGTGTTTTTTAGTGTGTGTGCTACTTTTTTAGTGTGAAGTGTGTATTTGTTTTAGTTGCAGCGTGTGAGAGGAAGAAAACACACTTTATTGTTTTTTTTCTTGTTAATAATGTTGGTGGTGTTAGTATTTTTTGCTTTTTATTTGTCAAACAATGTTAATAAAATTAAGATAGATGACTAGTGGGTTTTTATTTATATTTTTATATAGTTTGTATTTTTATTTTAAATAGTTTTGTGTGTAAGTGTTGTGTTTTACTATTTGGGTATGATAAGGCCCAAATGACAAGTTTATTAATTTCATGTATTTTTCTTTCAATTTTCCTAATGTCTTTTAAATATCATATGCTTATTTTATTTTCATATTATACTTTGTATTTTTATTTGAATGAATGAAATTTAGTTTGTATGAAAAACTTGAAAAGAAAATAAAATAGTGAGTGGGTGAGATCCAAATGACATGAGTGAGGGGTATTTTGGTGTGTAAATATTAAAAGTTGAAATGCTAAGGTGACACAAAAACTAGGGTTTGGCTTGCCACCATAACAGACGCTTTAAAAATGCAAGGTGCAACAAAGTATAGCGTCGTTATAGGAAAAATTTGGCGCCTATAACACGCCATCCATGTTAAAACTGCATCACTATCCACAAGTTAGAAGGTCACCACCATTATCATAACGAAAGTTATACCGTTTTTTTCCACTATTTTTTCCCTTTGAGTGTAAAAGTGGTGTGAGTAGGGTTATTTTTTATACACGGTTTTATACACACATTTTTATACATACATTTTAATACACGTTTTTATACACATGTTTTTATATACACTTTTTTTATAAACACATTTGTATACATGTTTTTATACATATATTTTTATACACGTTTTTATACACACCTTTATATACGCTTAGAAATGTGTATAAAACCGTATAAAAATGCGTGTATAAACATGTGTGTATAAAAAACGTGTACAAAAATGTGTGTATAAAACCGTGTATGAAATCGTTCATAAAAATATGTGTATAAAAACGTGTATAAAATGTGTGTATGAAATGTATGTATAACAACGTGTGTATAAAAAGTGTATAAAAATGTGTGTATAAAAACGTGTGTACAAATGTGTGTATAAAATGTGTGTATAAAAACGTGTGTATAAAAACGTGTGTATAAAAACGTGTATAAAAATACGTGTATAAAAATATGTGTATAAAAACGTGTAAAAAACATGTATAAAAACGTGTATGAAACTGTGTACTAAAATGTGTGTATAAAAACGTGTATAAACATGTGTATAAAAATGCGTGTACAAAAATGTTTATAAACATGTGTATAAAAACGTGTATAAAAATATGTGTATTAAAAGGTGTATAAACACGTGTGTATAAAAATGTGTGTATAAAAATGTGTGCATAAAAATGTGTGTATAAAAACGTGTATAAAATGTGTATAAAATGTGTGTATAAAAATCCATGTATAAAAACGTGTAAAATTTTAAAAATAATTTGAAAAAAATGACCGTTATGTTCGAATTAGAGATAAATTCTATATTTGAAGTAAAGATAGTTTATAGCTAGATTTAGGTTTATTTGTCATTTAGTATAGTTAGGACTAAAAAGTGTTATCTAATATATATTTTATAACAGTCATATGTATATAATAAAGCTTAATACCACCATTTGACATGACAACCACAATCAACTCATTTGTAACAATTTCAAATGAGAAAATATTAAAAACACACATTCTCTTTCTAAACGCACATACTAATTACAATTTGATTTACACACACTAATTCATCAATCAAAATCCTTATGCTTAATATGTGGTATCATTCGCTGGAGATTGCGGATTAGCGTGTCTTTCTTTGATTCAACGTGTTTTAGAGATCGAGTGACAGGGAAATCATCATTTTGAATCAAAAATCTGGCATCAGAACGAAGTTGTCAAGTTTTGATTTGATGTTCGTGGTGTTTGTGTGGTTTTGTGATGGTTTTCGGTATCAAAACGCATTCATTTGAGTAGTTTCAGTCTTTATATTTGTTGATATTTGTTAACTTTTGATCGTAATCAAGTGACGTTTCTTAGTTTCGGTCAGATTTTGAAAGTTTAATCGAGTTTAATATTCGAAAAAGAAGCGGGAAAACACGGTTTTATGCTTAATTCGGTTGGAAAAATGGTTTTTCTACGGGTTCGATTGGGATATTTGTCCAAGGTTTGACTGAGAGTTGACCAAGGTTGACTTTTTGACTTTTCTTCCAGCTCTTATACACTCTTCCGTTCTTGTGTCCGTGTTTGCCCGTTTTTGACGGTTTTCTTGTGATTTTTGTCTTATCCGTACCTGCATACACAAAACACAAAAACAAGTATATTTTTGCCATTTTTAGTCTGTTTTGGTTTTAATTGGGCCTTTTTAGGTATAAACGGATATGTGTATTTTACACATATCAGCTTCGATTTTGAAGTAATGTTATTCGGTTACGAGTTTTACAGATTAGGTTAAACTTTGGTTGTTGTTTTTCGATTGGACATATATCGACTCGGTTATTGGGCTTGACTAATTCGGTTCACTGAGTCAATTATCGTGGGCTTGACAAATTAGGTTATTGGGCTGAATAAGATTTGTTTGTTGGGCTGTAACAGATTTGGTTGGATTGTATTTGGTTGAATAACATCTCTAAACGAGTAAGTGGTTTTGGTTGGGATTGAGATTTGGTTTCGGTTGAGATAGTTTTTGGTTAGGGCAAAATTCAACTTTTCCAGTTAAAATTGACGTTAATTTTTTTACTAATCTTAAAATTGAATTCTAAAGTGAATTTCAAAATTTTAGCGAAAGAAATATTTGCGAAATAATTTTTGACAGAAAATTGCGAGATATTAGTATTTGTTTAAGACAAGATGAGTCGCACAGAGTGGCAAGCACGGTATGCAAAACTTGAGAAAGAAAAAGAACAATATGCAATCATTGCTTCTTCGGTTTATGATAATGACAGATAATATACAATCATTCACTTGACACGATGAGTTGTCAATTAGCTTAAATAAATAACATTGTTTTGAAGTTACAAGAGAATATTTCAGAAAAATAGACGACACTTTCAGAACTAGAAGAGTGTCTGTGTAAAAAGGATTTTGAAAATGAGAATATGAATTCAAAGGTTGTTAATTTTACAAAGTGTCAAAATCTTCGTATGCAAGTTAAGAAACTTAAAAGTGAAAATGATGGTTTGAAGATATCGGTTGAAGAACTTCCCAAGGCGCGTGAGATTGTAGAAGTCACTTTGAGAAAAAGAGATGAAATGGTTTCTGCTCGGTATGAGAAAATACGATTGTTGTAAGAACAATCTGAGATATTTTATGAGGTACAATCAGAGTTTGATTCAGAAATATTTCATGACACACAAGATAACTCAGAAAAGGATTTTATTTTTAGTCTGCAAACACAATTAAAAGAAACTGTTGAATTGGTTGTATGTTTTTCAGATTAAAAATATTGTGCTTTAAAAGAAATTGAGAGTCTAAAAGTTGAAATAGAAAGTTTGTAAACTAAAAATAAAATTCTAAAATCAAGAGAAAATGAGTCGAATAAACTTAAAAAAGTGTACAATTTTACGAATCTAGGGTTGTTAGAAAAGATTAATCAAATGAAATCTCAAGTTTCAAAACTTTTGGAGAAACTTCAGATTTCAGATCAAGAGATGAAACAACAAATTATTATTTTTGAAGAAGATAAACGAATGTTTTTGGCTAAATATGAATTTCTTGAAAAAGTTTCTTCTTCGGTGCAAAAAGAGTGAAGATTTTTTGGCTGAAAATGATGTTTTGAAACAAAGACTTGAAACTAACTTTAAGTTTTTAAAACATGGTACTTCTCTTGAGAAAATGATTTAAATGATCGAGAAAGAAAATGACTCAAACATTTAAAAGCTTTCTATTACAAGTTCAATGTTTGAGACTAAGAATTTGGAACTTGTAAAGGAAATAGGGGATATAGTGAAACGTTTTGATGAAGAGAAAAAGGTGTTTGAGACTAAGATTTCAAAGTTAGAAAAGGTTTTAACAAAATGAGTCAAATATTTTGATGATGTCAAAATAGAGCTTTCCAAGAGAACCGATAAATATGAAACGTATTTTGAAAATATTGAGAAACGAAATGCTTTATTAGAGTTAAAGTTGGCATCTCAAAATCACACTTTTATGCAAAAGAAAAACAATGATTTAAGAACGTAATACAATGAGTTGAAAGATAAATTTGATTCTCTTAATCAAGACTAGAAAACATCAAGTTTAAAAATGAAATACTCCAAAAGTAAATGTTTCGAAAAAGATTTACACGGGCGAATCTTCAAAATCATTTTCGAAAAAGGTTTATCAGTTTACTACTTATTCTTTGCAAAAAGATAAGAAGTATTTCAATAACCTACATTCAAATGGAACATTTACTTCTCAAAATCATTTTCATGAGTCCTATAATTATGATTTTGAAACACCTCAATCTTGAGCTTCAAGTTCAAAACAAGTGTGGAAAAGTAAGGAAAACATTTCCAAACGGCTTAAGTATTCTAGGGATAAAATGTTTTCAATGCGTAAAAGAGATGATTCAGTTTTAAATAATGTGAAAGATGTAAGGTTTCCATTCGTCTCGAGAATAAATTTTCAAAATGAAACATCGAGTATCAATAATAAATGGAAATCTTCGTCTTTATCAAGGGTTAAAACATCGACTGAAACACCGGGTTTCAAAACGGTGTTGACACCTTTGAAAATTTTTAAAACTCCTAATGAAACATAAAGGTTTTATAAGTAAACATGAACAAATAAGAAGAGTTTTAAGTCTCCGTTGATTCCAATAACGTTATTTCAAAATGAAAGTTTGAGCTTCAACATCAAGCAAATGTATCTTTTCCCTTAGTAACTCGTTTGAGGCTTTAAATGCTGATAACTCAATTGCTGAGGATGTTGATTTGGGGGATAAGACTTTATTTCTGGTGTGCAAGAGGAAGGGCAAAGTTCTACACCTTTAGTTGAAAATATTAATATAGTTGAACAAAAGCTGTTGGCAGGGTAATGTGTGCTTTTGGATGATGAGGGTAAACAGTGAAAAGGATTGATTATACAGGTGATCATGATAGTGAGGATGAGGTTGAACCTGTTGATAATCAAATGATAAGTTTTGTGGCTTCAAACCCATCGGGGGTTGGGTATGGTACTAATAGCTTGCTCGAACAATGAAAGGAAACTTATGGGGATGTTGATTACGATTACGACCCGTATGATGATGATTTGTATAAAGGCCAAGAAATTCTTGTCAATCTATATGCGATAATTTAGATATCAAGGTTCGAGGTCGTAAGAAAAAATAGATTACTTGATGTAGTCTAGTCTCTATGTGTACCTTCCTTTATGGAAGTAGGTTGCCTTATGTAACGGGTTAAGATGTGGGATTTACCTTCATCCATTGTACTAAATTATTTTTTGGAGTAATAAATTTACCGGGAAAACCCTTTACCCCAAGAAAAAAGTTTGAGCTTCAATTCTCCTTGAAATTCAACTTCTATATATCAAATTGAATCAACATACACATGGTATTCAAAATATGGTAAACCCGTTAGCAACGTGCTCAAGTGGGTACCAAAAGTTGTTTAATTTGATAGAAAATACAAAACGTTTTTCTTTTATAAAATTATAGAAAATCCAAAAAGATTTTCTTTATACAAAACCTTATAGAAAATACAAAAAGATTTTTGGTTTCTATCATGGTTGTTGGCTACTTTAAGTCAACACCTGAACTTCATTTAAGTTATGATGGTTTGTTATCATTTCAAATTACAACACGTGCTTAACATAATGGCTTGTGTACATCTTAGTGCATAACCCGTGCTTTAAAGGAAAGAAAGTGTACACTTCAATGCATTTATCTTTGATAAAAGAAGAGAAGTCTTCTTGAACTTGAGTCGTTGATAAATATTTTTCAGAGTTTTTAAAAAAAGTTTTCTAAAACGTCAACGATCTCAAGACGATGAGTTACAATCGATTCAAAATTTAAAATATGGTACTTTAAAGATAATATCAATTTTAACAGGTCTTTAAATCGACGTAATCTTTGTTTTAAGTGAAAGTGCTTAAAAGTGAAAAATGTCTAAAAAAATAAAAGGAGTCAAAAGTGCAAAGAGGAACTCCCTCATAAAGGTTTTAACGAAGATACAATATTTTTCGAGGGGGAGTGTCCGTATATTTTGTTGAAAAGTTTTTAAAAAGATAAGGAAATGGAAAATTGTTTACATTTCACCTTCACATATCCGTATTTTTGCGTTTTTAGCTTTATGTTAAAAATGTTTATCTGCATATGTTAAGGGGGATTGTCTTTACAAATATTAAAAAACTTTCAAAGATTAATTTTTTTCTTCATATGTTGTTAGTGAGAATGATAAAAAAAATAGAAAGAGAAAATTGAGAAACCGTATACTTGAAAAATTAAAAGTATATGTCATGTGCTTCAAAAGCAAGAACAACACATGAAAAGAAAAATATAAAAGTATGCAAGAAAAGAAATATCACCGCATACGAAAACAGACAGAGTGCTTGTTCTAAATTCTCTTAATCTTATCAAAATTTCATAATACGATTTCAGACTTCCATCATGGTTATCACAAATATTCGTTCTAAAGGAATTATCTTGGCGTATATTGATTGAGTTGCACGGTGTGTTTTAGTTACTCTCAAATACTCCTATGATCTTCTAGAACCGGAATTGATCTACCCTGGGGTCTCCTTCAAATTTAGGAAAGTTAGGTCTAGGTGATGGAGTTTGTAGGGAAAATCAACATGTTTTTGAATGCCAAAAGGACTTAAGAGATAAAACTTTGAATGAAAAAGAATAAACGAAAAATGATAAAGATGTCAAAAGTGACAAGAGTATGATGAAGAAGAATCGAATGATAAGCAATGAAAAGGTTGGAGTTGAAAAGTGAGAGGCTTATAAGAAAAGATGAAGGGTGTTTCTCCTAAACTAGGATAGAAACCGGGTCAATTCATATGCTATCGGATTTCATTCGTTGATTTCACTACAAGAAAAGATGGTTTTTAGGACGAAACTTTTTGGAACGGTCAAATACTCGTGCCAAATACACGTATTTGGCACTATTTAGCTAACCGTGCCAAAAAAGTAGGTATTTGGGACGGTTATTAGAAAACCGTTCCAAATACGTATTTGTTTGGTTCGTTTTCTAATAATGGTGCTAAATACATGTGTATTTGGAATGATTTGAGTTATCGGTGCCAAATACTTGTGTATTTGGGATGGTTGGTACCACCGGTACCAAATATTTATATGTATTTGGAACGCTATATAATGTTGGTGCCAAGTACTTATGTATCTGGAACGATTAGGAAGAACGATGCCAAAAGCGTATATGTATTTGGAATAATTTTTATAGGTTATGGAAAATACTAATGTATTTAGGGGCGATTTTTATATAGTGTTTTTAACTCTTTATGTATTTGGAATATCTTTGAAAAACTGAGTCAATTTACACAAACTGGGTTTGTTTACACTTTTTCAGCGCACGTGTTGACTATATTTTGCTTATATTATGTTAGACACAAATTAAAAATTGTAATTGAATTCATTAATTTACTCTAATATCGGATAGCCCTTCGCCATTAACTTCAACGTTGCATAAGTTTTTGTTTGTTTTTATATGTTTTCGTCCGTTTTATACGTTTTCGTCCGATTTTATACGCTTTTATCCGTTTTCGTATGTTTGTTACGTTTTCATCCGTTTTTATACGTTTTCGTCCGTTTTTATACGTTTTCATCAGTTTTTATACGTTTTCGTTCGTGGTTATACGTTTTCTTCTGTTTTAAACGTTTTCGCCTGTTTTTAAACGAACTGAACGTTCAGTTAACATTTCATAAACCGTTCGATAAAAAGTTCGTTTATGTTCGTTTATTTATTAAATAAACGAACTTGAATAACATTTAACGTGCGTTTATTTAAATGAACGAACATGAACAAAAGTATTGTCCGTTCATTTATGTTCGTGAACGTCTGATTATTCGTTTTTATATGATCATATATCTGTTTATGTTCGTCTATCATATATTTTATTATATAGTCATACAATTGTTTTACTTAAACAAAACAACACTTATAAAACACAATATTGTAACCACCCAGTGGTGACCTAGTGGTAAAAGGGCTTATGACTATCACACTAAAAGGTGCGAGGTCTTAAGTTCGATTCCTGCTAGGTGCAAACAATTTTGAAGTAGCCACACCAACCTCTTGAAAAGGAAGGGATTTACCTTGTTTGAGTCTGTGTGGTTGTGAGTTCAAACGCCGTAGATTAGTCAGCTTAAAGAGCGGAAACCATAGTTGAAAAAAAAAAAGAAAAAAAAAGAAAGCACAATATTGTGTATATTTATGTAATTTTATGTTTATTTTTCAACATTCATTTACGTTCGTTTAATATCTTAATGAGCGAACATAAACAGACATGTGCAACCTTATTTCCTAATAAACGAACATGAACAAGAAAAGTTTGTTCGTTTAAACAATCATGTCCGTTTATTTCTTCGGCTAAAATTAATTGAACGAATATGACAAACTTTTTTCATGTTCGTCCGATTCGTTTAGAGCGTCTCATCCCCCAAAATGAAACTTCCCTCTGGACATTTCACAAACCCCGCTTAATTTTTTCCTCAAAATCAAATTGTCCCTCCACTCATCTTCATTTGTTATCTGAGATCTCACATCCTCCTCATGCTTATTTTATCCCCCAAACTAATAGTATAAACAAGAAAAATCTTCTCAAAACACATAGTTTACCCCCAAAAACAAACACATACTCTCATTTTTTTTCCATATTCCCCAGTCTAACCCACCACCACCGTTGATAACGCCGGGAACCGCCATCACTAACACCGTCGCAATCATCGACATTGTCTCTAGGATCTGCTTTTATAACCACCACAAGATCTATTACCACCAGGAACGCCATCATTACCGCTACCACCACAATCCACGTGTTTTCACTTCCACGACAAAGCAATATGAGCATCTACCGTCACCATCACTTAAACTAGACAACACCTGCCGTGGTACCGCCATCTCCTCTTTGATTTAAATATTTGTGTTTTAATCTACTATTTTTTTACATAATATTGAATTAGTTGATGGCAAATTTGATGACACTTACATAGTATTACTTTTACGGAAGCATTTAAATGGTGATTATTTGTTGTGGCAATAGCTTCTTATTAACTGTAGTGAGAATGTTTGTGTTAATATGGACCTTAGTAATTAGTTTATGCTTAGTTTTGTAATGTCTATTAGGTGTTTGTCATTAGGATAGGAGATTGATTATTTGATATTCAACGATAAGAAATGGGTAGTCGAGAGTAATGATATGTGCAACCAAGAAACTGAGCCTTGTGGCAAACAGATGACAGTTTTGACTAACGAACTCCATGAGGATAAGTTGTTAAGTGAGATACGTGTTGCATTTAACACATTTTCCACTCAAAATTTGAGAAATTGAGCCACAAGTTGTGTAATTCTCATAAACCAGAGAGTTGCATACATATGTAAAGAATTTGGTTTCATTTTGTTTTGTTACATGTAGTGCCATCAGTTTGGTTTGTGTGCATTTTTAGGCCCAAAGTGTTATGCCAAGACTTTGCTTGATTGATGCAAAGTAGCAAAATGAAACTACATTGTTTCATATTTTATATGCGTAGGTTCAAGCTAAAAAATAAAAAATTCACATCAACAAATTTACTTTTTTCATTACTTCAACAGTTTGATGCTTCATTTTAGATGCAGTGACACTTTATTTTTGGTTCAATACTTTTGATGTTTTTAATAAAAATAAAAAAAACACAAACTTTTGAGTGGCAGTTAATAAGTAAAACCTTGCCAAACATTCTCATAAATAAAATTGTTGCCGTGGCTGTGCGCGGGTATCCTACTAGTTTTCTTAATCTTTCTCACACCCGTAACCATCACCTTTCTTAATCTCACATCTGCTATTTCACATCTTATTGATTGTTTTTTTAAATAAAATTGGTGCTTGTGCAGGTTGACTAGATTAAATAAAGTTTGCTCATATCAGAATCCCCTCGTTAATTAATAATGTAAGTACATGCTTTATCAAGTTTATTAATTTGTGTCTTTTAGTATGATGTATTTATTATTAGATTGATAAGTTTATACTTCTGGATTTTATGATGCTTCTAATAAGAATGATTTTATGATGCTTTTAGTATTTATTGGAACCTCGAATAACTATCATTAAGGATCCAACGTTACTAGGTGCATTTTGGAATATTGTTTGACCTGGATCCTTTTTCTTAACACTATAATCTTAACACTTTCTTGCCAACTACACCAGATTTAGAAACTTTATCGAGGTGTATTTATTAGCTGATTTTTACAATATTAAGCGTAGAAAGATGGTTACCTATGGCAGTGAAGGGCGGTGATTGATACTCGGAGTGACTGAGTGGGTCTTCATATTGTTGATGAATCATGATTTACTTATGAAGGTTTCTGTTTTTTGAAGTATTTGAGTGCATAATATGTTTATACTGAAAGGTTCGCTTTGAAGTAAAGTTATATTAAGTTGACTAGCGTGGCTAAATTGCTTATTTTCTTACCTTCAGTGCTAAAGGAAAAGAAACAGAAAGTAGAAGATGCACTCAATGCAATAAAGGTTATTACTATCTATTCCTACTTTTAAAAACCACTTTTGGCTTTTATTTTCTTACCTTCAGTGCTAAAGTTTAGTTACATTTTCGATCATCATTTAGGCTGTCATTGAGGAAGGTATTAGTAGGTGGTGGATGCACGTTATTACGTCTTGCTGTTAAGGTTGACAACATTAAAGAAACTCTTGGCAATGATGAACCGGAGGTAGGATCGGATATTGTTAAGAGGGCACTTGGCTACCCAATGAGGCTGATTGCAAAGAATGTTGGTCAGATAAGTCTCGAAAATCGTCATCCATGACTAAGGTTTGCTTCTTAATTTTTTTATTACTCTTTTTTCATACATCGAATCTTGTTTATTAACTGCTCAATTCATCCGAAAGGTATATGATTCCATTTTTGAGTTCTGAATTGTTGGTTTCACACCAGCTCGGTTGTGGATTTGAAATTTTTGCTTAATTCATCCGAAAGTTATATGATTTCATTTATAATGTTGGAATATTATATTATGCAGGGTTTATGATGAAGACATGATCCGATGAGCTTTATTCGTTTTCGTTAGTAATAAAATCGTCTTGGTGATTTATATCGAGATCTAGTTATGACTTTGTCATTCTAAAGCGTATTGTATTTTACTTTATGATATTCAAGTGACTATGTTGACTTGATTTTATGGATGATTAATAAAAGTTGAGTTCTTTTTATTTTTGGCTTTGATTGACTATATTTGCGAAAATTTGAGATGGTTGGTTGATATAATGGTGTACTAAAATGTATTTGTAATGGAAAATGGTGCTAATACACGATAACAAGGCGGATAAAAATGTGCCAAATACGTTTGGCACAAACAATGGAACTGTGCCAATTGCTTTTGTCACGGTAGATAAAACCGTCCTAGTTAATTTTGGCACGGTCAACAAAAATTGTACCAAATAAGCATTCAGCACGGGAAATGAATTGGTACCAAATACACATTTGGCATGGGATATAAAAGTGTGACGAATGCCTATTTTGGAACGGAAAATTATTAGTCGTGCCAAATACCTCACTCATGGCATCCCAAAGTTAAACCGTCCCATGCACCGTGCCAAATACTATTTAGCACGGTTTTAACCCGATCTAAATGTATTTGGCACCCTCATATTTGGGTCGGAGCTAAAAGCGTGCCAAAGCCATGCCAAATAGCATTTGGCACGGTTTTTTTGAGTATTTGACACGGTTTCCCCCCTCCCAAATACCCTTTTTCTTGTAGTGTTTATGGTATTGAAGTAGGCATCATGGACCCAGTGATGCACATGCACAACCCTTCCTAGCCACTCAAGTACTTCTTAGAAAGTATTTGTTTCATTCTAACGAAGATTAAACGCATAATCTATCGACTTCTCATTCTGAGAATGTTGGTATTGAATAAAGGACATTCTTCTCCAGTCCTTGCTTACTAAAAGTGCACAAGAGTCTAGAGAAAAAAATGATATTCAATGAAATATCTTTAGGATACTGATGACATCAAATAACGTCTATTTTATAGCATCATTTATCCCACGATATTAACCCATTTTGTATAGTTATTGCAAAAGAATTGGTACTTAACGTTTATATTTGAGAAAGAAATGCATTGTGAAGTTAATTATAGTGTAATGGTGAAAGATAGCACAAAGGCGCGATTCTGTGAGCTTAAATGAAGATATTTTGAAGCTATACTGTTCTGAAGGACCAAATACGCCAATATCCATCAAGACGATACGGTGGTATCCGTGCCTGCACTCACCAAAGGAACCACAAAAAGGATAAGAGATTAATACACCGCATTTCAAGAGGATCAATACGCCGTATTTAAGTTATGGAAATAAAATATTCTGGAAGATATCAAACGTGGTCCCTACTTCAAGAAACCCCCAATACGCACGTATTCCTTATACATGGTACGCCGTATCCAAACCGAAACTTCCAGACCTTATAATTGGAACTCAAATAAAAACGAGTTTTTAAGTGTGCTAAAATCATTATTCTTGGTACTAAACCCAAAAGTCGATTTTCAGGAGAAGAATAAAGAGCAGAAAGAGGGCAAGTAAAATATTTCAATTTCCATAGGAGACATGTGTAATTCCATATACTTTTGTAATGTTCAGTTTCTTTGTTTCATTCGTTAACTCGGTTAGTTTACCTTGGCTAAATTATGGGAGTTGATTGGCACACTTTTATTTTTGATCCATACACTCAAATGTACAAACTTGCAAGGCATTATTCAATAAATGTACAACTGGTTAAAGCACAGAATATAGTGTATGGATAAAAAATAAGAGTGTGCAAATCATTAGCCCTAAATTATTACTCTTGTATTTAAATTGACGTTTGAAGGCTAATACCTTCGGGTATTAGCTATTATTATGAAGATCTGAATGTTTGGTATTTGTTTATATCGATTTCTTAATTTATCGTTGAGTGCTTGTTTATGTTTATCTATTTATACTTGGTTTACGACGATTTTGTATGCGACTATATTCAACTGTCTCATAGCAAAATGGACAAGACGGATTAAGAGCCGGGATCAGGGATAACTCTCCATATAGTAATTTATACATCTAGAATCATAGTTACACAAGTATTGTCCATCTAAGTCTGTGTCTAGGATACGCTTCAGGCTTAACAAGTTAATTGGATATTGTCGATGGTTTATTGATCGTGTTGACTAGTAGGTGACCTAAATAATTAAACAAATAACGTTCTGATTCCATTGGATAGTTGGACAAGTGGACTACTAGTGTATAGATTGCCATTAAGCGAGTAAAGTGGGGTAAAGTTCTATGAGCTAGTGGTTTAACAAGATAAAATTGCTTTATCCCTAAGATAGATTTAATCAGCAAATAAGGATGGCTTTATGCGGTGCTTTAATTGTGATAGAATTAATTTGCTCTAGGTCTTAGGATGATGTAATACTAAGTCGTAGAGATGATATGCCACCTCAAAAGAGAAATCATTGCATTAATAAACAACAAGTTTCTAATGGAATAGAATGGTTAATTACAGTTTCTTTTTCTTTATATAAGGTTTGACCGCTCTTTTATCTTTTGTCTATTAGCTTGCGTGGGTAACAGTGTCTTGAATTGATTATAGTCACCAACCAAACCGTGCCAGTCTCTCAGGCTGAAAACCCCTTTTTCCCGTTAGAATTAGGATTTAGACTGACATAGGTTTAACATAGGATTAGAATAGAATTAACATAGATTAGATAACCAAGATATTAATTAAATTTATAGATTTAACCTCGCTCTCAGTGATCGACACCCTACTTACCACAAAACTACTACCGATTGGGTACACTGCCCGTTAAAGTGTTGTTTTTGGTTGAGTCGGCAAAATATAAATTTAAAACTTGAAACAATAAAATATACACCACACAACGACACATTAAGTTTTTGGCGCCGTTGCCGGGGAGTGAAAATTAATCTTGATTTTTATTTTGATATTTTGTTTTTTAACATTAGATTAGATCTAACACTTAGGATTAGTTTAATTTAGATTAGTGTATATTCTTGTATATTCTGTATATTTTGTATATATTTGTGTGTTTAATTGTTTGCGTATTTAATTGTTTTTTACACTGTTTTGGTCGACAGTTGAATACGGCGTATCCACTTCCATTGGATACGGCGTATCCAGTTCTCTGTCTAATACAGCGTATTCAATCCAACTGATTAATACGGCGTATCCACTTCCATTGGATACGGCGTATCGATTGTCTGTAACAGAAACTGAAATAATTGATTTTCGTGCAAAATTTTTTCTACCTTCATTCGGAACAAATCCTACTGATTGTTTATCCCTTGTTTCAGGTAGTGCATGACAAGGAGATCGACAAACGAACTATACACACCTTACAAAGATCCTGAATGTGAGTTTCGATCATCAAGAAGACACTTCAAGACTCTAAGTCTTGACGAATTGAGATCTCCGGATTTCAATCTACTTTCTGACGAAGAATACTCAGAGGAAGAAGAAGAAGAAATGGTGGAAATAATGGAGCAATACATGAGCAAGACCCGAACAGACTATGGATCGAGAGTCGCTAGGCCTAAAATTGATAGCAAAGATCAATTTGAACTAAAAGGACAATTTCTTAAGGAGCTTCGAGAAAACACATTTAGCGGTTCGGATAATGAGGATGCTAATGAACACATTGAAAAAGTTCTCGAAATAGTTGACTTATTCCATGTTCCTAACATCACTGTGGATCAACTAATGCTCCGAGTCTTCCCTATATCTTTAACTGGAGCCGCAACTCGTTGGCTAAGAAATGAACCAACTGGTTCGATCAAAACTTGGGAAGATCTTAAAACTAAGTTTTTGAACAAATACTGCCCACCTGGTCGAACTGCAAAGAAAATGGAGGAAATCAACAACTTTCAGCAAGAGCCAGATGAAACCCTTTATCAAGCATGGGAGCGCTTTAAGGAACTCTTGATGAAGTGTCCTCAACACTATTTGACTGAGATGCAGGAGGTGATTTTGTTCTACAATGGGTTGGATGTTCCAACATGACAGATTCTTGACTCAAGAGGTGTCGTTCCAACTAAAACTACTGCAGATGCCAAAACAGCCATCCAAGAAATGGCTGAATACTCTCAAAAATGGCATAATGGAACATCTAGAGGAAGAAGTACCGAGACTTCTGACGGACTGGCTGCTATACAAGCACAACTGAACAATCTTGGAAGAGAGATTAAGAAAGTGAATGAAAAAGTTTATGCTGCTCAAGTTGGATGCGAGCAATGCAAAGGACCCCATTACACCAAGGATTGCCCACAGAAAGAAGAAGGGAAAACCCTAGAAGAAGCTTACTACACGCAATTTGGTGGACCTTTTCAAGGAGGGGGATATAGAGCAACTGCTCCAGGGTACTATCAAAGGAACAACGCCAATCCTTCGTTCCAGGAACGAAGGCAATCTATGGAAGATACCTTGAGCAAATTCATGAGTGAATCAGCAAAGAGACACGAAGAAAACTCTAACTTGATCAAAGAAATCCGAGCTTCGACAGATGCTGCCATAAGGAACCAAGGAGCATCGATCAAAACTTTAGAAATTCAAATCGGGCAAATGAGCAAGGTACTACAGGAGAGAGGATTTGGAAGCCTACCAAGCTCAACTGAAACAAACCCGAGAGACCAAGTCAAGTCGATTTCAACCTCCATTAAAGCTGATTCAAACTCGATACGCCGTATTGGATCTAACCAATACGTCGTATCCACTAGACAGAACAGTACACCATTATACAAGGCAAGACAAACAACAATTCATTTTCCAAGTCGTTTGGATAATCATTACTGTGAAGAAGAGGAAAACTATAGACCAAAATTCACGAAAGCTTGTGGAGCTTCACATATCAACAACGCCATACCCCGAAAGGAGAAAGACCTAGGAAGTTTCACTTTACCTTGCTTTATTAATGATTTTTGTTTTGACAACGCCCTTGTTGACTTAGGAGCTAGCGTTAGTGTTATGCCTCTCTCGACCTACCTTAACTTAGGATTAGGCGAATTAGTTCACACTAGATTGACAGTGGAATTGGCAGATAGGACAGTGAAATATTCAAAAGGAATAGCTGAAAACGTACTAGTAGGAATTGGCAAATTTACTTTCCCCGTAGAATTTATAAATCTGGATATGCCTTAGGATATCAGAGTGCCCTTGATCCTCGGAAGACCATTTTTGTCTACCGGCCATGCTAAGATTGATGTTTACAAAAGAAAATTTACTTTAAGATTTGGGGAGAAAAGATTATTTTCAAAAGTGTTAAACCTGTTAGTAGTATAATTAAGAGGGTCTACATGCTAAGTTTGAGAGAACGAATGGAGCTTGATTTAGAAGCTAGGCTAATAGGAGAGACTTTGGTGTTAAATAGATCATTAGGCCCTTTCTTGGAAGATTACATTAAATTAAATGATATAAATAAACCATTTAAGCTAAGGAGAAATCAAGGAGATGATTTGATGAACACCGTTGAGGAAGGTGAGGTTATAACACCTCGTGTTTTAGGTCATTGTACGACATTATGTAATTCACAATTTATTTTTAGGGTTTTACGCGTTTGCTTTTAAATCGTAATCGTTAAGCTAAATCGCGTAAACTAAAAATGATCATTCAATGTAAACAGGCATTAAAGGATTAAACGTTTACATCAAGAAAGTGTTATATGATTATTTAGAGGATAATTATGAACATTGCACATTTTATTTTTATTGGTTACGTTAAGTGGTTACGTTTCATGATAAAGTACGTTTAGGCCTTCCCGGAAGTACGTTATCTTAACAACGCTTCACCAAATACCTAAAATTTATACCCAATACTTAAAGTTTATTTTAAAACTTCAAGTATTTATCACTTTATACATATTCCTCATGAAAGAATTCAAATCAAACTCTACCATGTGCAAGTTATACATTTTATTAAACCTTTACTACATTATACTTCAAATAATACAAGAATACATCAAATAAAGATCAAAGATATTTATCTTGCTCATACACATCCATATATAACGTGTATATGTATGTAGGATAAGCCAAGAGTCACCAAGAAGCTTCATAAAAGATCTTGCATGCAACTTGAACTCAGACGTTAGCCATCTTATCCCTATAATGCGCATAATCTTTGTTCGTCATGGATCTTCCACATCCTTCCACACCTTTCATCATGATCAACCGACACCATAAATATCTCCATAATATCTACCATGTAGTATCTAACAATACATGCATAGTGTGAGCTATAAACTCATACTCTTCTAACTTTCTTTACAAAAAATCACAAAAAACACTCCTTTTGTCACTCTTCAACACCCACGTACATTCCACAAGAATTTTAAAGGGGGAGTCCATATGCTTCTGATATCTTTATTTTCATCATATAGTGTTATTACAAATCATAATTAACGGTATTCTAAAGAAGATTTGACGGTTGGTTAAGCTTTGAAAAGTTTTATCAAGATCATTGCAAGATTAGGGTTTCTTGGTATGAAAATTAAAGTTTTTAACGGAATAAAAGCTATGAGTTTCATTGCTAAACAAACAAATAAGGTTTTTAGATTAGGTCTGTTCTTCATCCTCCTACAATCAAGGTTATCTAGAACCCTACTTAAATTTACTTTCTTTGATTTATCTTATATAGGTTTATATATTAAATCACCATTTAGGGATACTTTTTAATATGAAAAATGTAATTTTACTTCTATTATCAATGTTGTGTGAACTATATTACATGTTATATGGATGGTACTATCATGTTTAAAAAGGAATGTATAAAGTGTTTTAACATGTTGTTAAGTATATAACAGTATAAGTATAAAATTAGGGTTTTAATGTAACTTTAATTAGTTACACGTTAAAAAGGTGTAATAACAAGTTAATACTTTTGTTATCTTGAACTCTTCATTGGGTAAACACATGATCTAAGGACTTTATCATATGTAAGACATACGGATATAAGGATGGTAAGTAAAAGGCGTAGTTTAACAAGGTGTTGAAGCTTAATGGAACAAAAAAACCTTCCTTTCCCCTCAAGCTTAAAACTAGGTTTTAATAACAAAAGTCAAACTTGTTGTTTTGGTTCCGACAATTGTTAACGATCCATGTTAGGATTTATAAAGAAAGTACATCTCAAAGGATTCCAAAATGGATAAGAAGGGGTGGGGTTCGAAGGGGTTGGGGGGTGCATCTAAATATCGAAAAAATGGGATTTAATAACAAGAAGAAACACTAGTTACGAGTTACGACGCTAAAATTGCTTTTATAAAAACAAAATATTCTATAAAAGTTACTATGCATGGCAGAAAGACTTATACTTAGTAAACAACAAAAATATGATAAAACTTTACAATTACAGAACGTGTTCAAAGAAAACGTCTAAAGACGGACTATAAAAACGAATAAGATTACGACATTATACGGTTTTATGCGATAATAAGTATAACTTAATGAACTGTAACAAAACACTAATTCACAACAGAATCTCGGAAACTAAAAAGCAAAACAATATGAATCACTCGACTTAAATACGAAAGCCGTGGGCGAAGAAACGCGAGAAACAGACTTAAAACGACAAAGTTATGTTCATTTTATGCTAAAGGCGAAATTAAAAACTTTTTACTTTATAAATACATACGATTTCCACTTAAACAATTAGATGGTGATATTGTCTATATAGTAAATATATAAGTTATTTAGCTTATCAAAGTGTTATATTACTAGAGTGCATTTTTCATAATGAGAGCTTCTTCAGATGGCGTATAGACGAGTAGTTGGATTTACGATTTAAAGTGTCCCTAACTCCTCGTAAACGTCATGTCATGACCATCTATAATGTATGGATAGCCCGAACGAT
The DNA here is from genome assembly GCA_026074375.1 of Tanacetum coccineum. Taxonomy (NCBI): domain Eukaryota; kingdom Viridiplantae; phylum Streptophyta; class Magnoliopsida; order Asterales; family Asteraceae; genus Tanacetum; species Tanacetum coccineum. The sequence goes on along the minus strand of BQNB010004103.1, from coordinate 27,662 downwards.
AGTACGTAATAATCTACATAGGATTATATATGGTTTTGTTGTTAGACAACGTAGCTTGAATACTGATTCGACCTATATTAACTAGTTTGCATTCGGAGCGATACGTGACGCGATTTCCATTGGATATTTTAGATATCATTCTACTCAACTACATGTGCGTTCATAGTCCCCATGTTTTACGCAATTATATCATTTACAAAGTTTGTGCGGGTGACGACAACATTAATGCATTTTACTCAGAACATTCGGTCTAACGCAGAGTCGTACGATTATTATCCAGAATACTTTTTGCCTGAGTACTATAACCCACTTATGTCCATGAATCATGAACTGGTCTATTACTGAATTAAGAGCGCGAATGATTATAGATAATCTATTTAGGATAGACCTCTCCCGATCGTATGACTATCATCATTGGAAACGAATTAGATCATGTCGGATTTTGGATGTTAAGGGTTGAACAATATCACGGGCAATGTAGCAATATTTATATATATTGTTATTCATTTAAGTCGAGCTCGGTGTCATGAGCTTAGTGAAAACGTACTTACATTTTTGATTCTGCACTGTTGCATTCTCATCGGGAGTCTTGCGGTCCTGCATACCTACATTTTATACATTAAACCTTATGAACATTCACCAACTATAAGTTGACACAATTTAGTTTCTAAAATAGCAGCATGTTTACTCTTCAGATGTCACTTAAGCACGAGAGTGCTAATAGACTTGTGTGGTTTAATTTTGAAGTCCCTTCGCATTAAAGAGTGTGTAGCTCTCACGCGCAAACACTTTTAGATATATCTATGTGCTCTAATCCTCTGCGGAGTCTAGAACATCCTTTGTAATAATCGTAAACAAAGTCAAACAGTATCTTCTAGGATCAGCTTTTCTTAACAACATTCCACTCTTCATCTCTAAACATTCTCAAACACAAATGGTACAAATCATTGTTAAAACGAGACTGTCTTTGGTCGTCTATATATTATCCTCCTTGTTATTCGTCGCTCTCGAGAATGAAGTAATTCTAGACACGCATCACCTTAATATACCTCTTAATATTCCCGCTGTCAAACAAACACCCTATTCACTTTTGGAGGGTGTTACAGTTTTGTATTAAGGCCAAAGTTTTATAGAGATACCCAGTCACAATGTTTTCTGCTAGGACTATACCCCGTCTTTAACATTAGCCCATTCCGATCTACAAAGGTAAGGTTCTTTCACGTGACTAACATACACATAGTATACTCTGCGTGCACTTAGTTCGGTTAGTTTAAAAGCGCGTAAGCATTGTCCACTATAGCATTGATATTGATGTATCAGTGTACATATTATGAGAATATCAACAGTTATATAAGATATAAATGAATATATATCTTACCTATACACAGAAAACTCTTATATTACATCTCACTAATATAAGTAATAATGTTGGAGTTTCAGTACGGATTATGTCCAGACTTCGAGAAGCAACATATCTATCGGGACCAACCCTACACGGTTATGTCCCACCCTGCATCTAGAGGAATCGCGGTCATATCAAGCTGTTACTCATCATGGTTCAACCAGCGTGATCGATAGGCACCCACACCCAATTAATGCAAGGACTCATATGTCTTACATAAATGGTAGCTTATGAGGTACCACCAATCGCATTAGACTACATACCCGGCCCCGAGGTTCCACCATCCGACCTGACTTATATACCTGCCCCTAGAGGAGACCGATCACCTTCCCCCACAAGACTTTGTTTTCCTAAGTACCGATGTACCCCTGACGACATACCACAAGAGAATGTGATAATACTCCCAGGCAGAGACGACAGCCACCACTAGCTCAGCATACAAAATAAAATTACCTCACCCAACTGCAGATTTTCTACTAGGATAATGTTCCATGAGTCTATCCGGAGATAGGATCCAATCCAATAGAGGAGGACGAGTGTCGACCCTAGGAAGGATCCAAGCTGAATTACCCTGCTGATAGGAATGATATATGATGAGATGAATGAATACATGAATGAGGACCAGAGGACAGGCAATAGGCTGAGTGCGAGAGAGGAGGAACAAACCCAGCTCTGACTGACTCTGTCTCACCTTTACACCGTAATCCGCCAGGATATCTATCCGAAAGAACATCCATATCACTTCCATCCTAGGGAAGAGGTATCGAGACAAGCCTTCTCTCCTGCCTTAACCACCCCAACCACCAATCACCACTTACACTACTATCATCTCCATTACCACATATACTCATCTCCCCCATATACCTAGCATCACCACCTTTCATTACTATAATCTTCTGACCACAGGACAGACACCCGAGTTTACACTACCACCTCGTAAAAGTTTGGGAGGTATTGACCTTGAGTCCTAGTACGGAGATTAGAGAAAGATTCATAGCAAAGGCTTACTATCAAGAACCGATTGGAGTGTAGGCATGACTATGGGTTTTGTCATATACTATGGGATACCGAGATCAGACGACGGAGAGCCGGGAGGTCGGCTATGGGATTAAAGATGTATGGGTAGACCCGAGAGAGGCCATTGAGGAGGTAGCACCGATGACCCTTAAAGAGGTCAATGCTAGGGTGGCTGACCTTACTGCAGTCCAGGAGCAGACCGCGCAGGATATGTAAGTTGTGATAGGGGGTGATATTCAACAGGCAGACCCAATATATCAGAGTGTTAGGGACATTGGTGTAGATGATAGTTCATACCACTCTAAGGGACTGCACACTACTAGATTAGAGGCTCTGTTTTCCCGAGAGGCAATGGGGAGCGCTCCATAAAGGTTAGCTATATGACACTTCAGAGATTTATGGCATTACTTCGTAGAGATGGGTCCAGCAGCATTGAATTTCATTCACAGTTGCAGGCAGCAGACCGTAAGAGTCATGTTGGTAGACTTTATATAATGCTATACAAGCAGACTTACCAAGGCAGGTCCATGATTAAGGCATTAGAATAGCTGAAAGGACTACAACTCAGAGGGCCGAGTTTCAGCAACTACTTGGACCACGCCGCAAAAGGCTCCGGCACAGCCTATGCACCCAGGGTTAAGGCTGGTAGCATTCCTAGATTTGTTAAGTGTTAGCTATGCTATGCACCATGTTAAGTATTATGGGTTAATTCCCTAGCTAGCAAACAGTATAGATCTATTTGTTTTCTTTTACTACCCGTATAGTCTTTTGTTCAGTATTATCTATCTTGTACAGCATACTAAGTGTTACGGGTATATCCCGGCTAGTATGGCTTTAGGTTGTTTCTTTTGTCTTGTAACCTAAGTGTAGTAATCATCTTGTATCTGAACCGAACATGTATGTTTTTCCAAGTTATATATGAAATGGATGGATTACGTTATCTATGAAATCGAATTTATTATAAATGAATGTCGATTTGGTTATACCACGATTAATTTCAATAACAGTTGTACATTTCACTGTGTGATGTGATCTCGTTTTATTTAATGTGTATATGTTATGTCATAGTTATGATTTTATGAAATCTAACGGGTATTATGTTTTCTTGTGATTTAAAGAAAATGGCACCAAAGAGAAAGACCACGAGGTTAAACCCAGATGCAACACCAACACCAGTCACAGACACTCATACCACTACATCTGTCACCAACGCCCAAATTCAGGCAATGATTAACGAAGGCGTTACTGCTGCACTGGCAGCACGTGATGCAACCCAGAATGGCGATGATAGCCATACTTCAGGAACGGGTGTCAGAAGGCCTGTGCAGGTTGCTCGTGAATGCACCTACCCGGACTTCCTAAAATGCCAACCCTTGAACTTCAAGGGCACTGAGGGAGTTGTTGGACTCACTCAGTGGTTTGAAAAGATGGAATCTGTTTACAGCATAAGCAACTGTACAGTAGCATGCCAGGTCAAATTTGCTACGTGTACCCTGCAAGGAAATGCTCTTACATGGTGGAACTCCCATGTTAAGACCACTACTCCTGAAGCTGCCCATGCAATGCCATGGAGGACACTGAAAAAGATGATGACAGACAAATACTGCCCAAGGGGCGAAATTAAGAAACTGGAGTTTGAAATGTGGAATTTAAAGGTGAAGGGTAACGATGTGGTAGCCTATAGCCAACGTTTCCAAGAACTGGCACTAATGTGCGATCGGATGTTTCCGGAAGAAATAGACCAAGTTGAGAAATATGTCGGTGGCTTGCCCGACACGATCCATGGCAGTGTGATGGCACTAACCAAAAACTATACAGATGCCATTGAGTTCGCCACTCAACTCATGACAAGAATAACAAACACTTGGGCCGAACGTCATGCTAGACAACAAAAAAAGTCTGATGACACCCGCCAGGAACAACCAGACATCAGCAACCGCAAAAAAAGAGACAATCACTGGAATAGCGTATTCCGCAGGAAATGGTGACAGATACCATACGAAGGGACTAGACCTCCTTGTACCAAATGTCACTATCAACCATGATGGACCGTAAATGCTCCCGTAAATGCCACATATGCAACCATTTGGTCAATTATCTCGTGACTGATGAAGCAGAATCCCCCAAATGTCAACAATAGGGGGCTAATCAGAGGTTTGTTTTGAATGTGGGTTCTTCAAAGGCAGTTCAAGAAAGGGATTGTCCAAAATTGAAGAACAACAACAATCGGTAATCGGTTGGAAATAACCAAGGCTTCACAAAGGTGTATGCCGTGGGCAATGCAGGGCAAACCCAGATAACAATGTCGTCACGGGTGCCCGTTTCTCCTAAACAGCTGATATGCATCAATTTTATTTGCTACCCAAGTGCCGATAGGAGTTTTGTATCTACAAGCATTTACTTCGAATTGTTATCACTTAAGACCTCCAACTGCATTAGATCATGATTATAATGTCGAACTAGCCGACAGGCGAATTGTTGGGTTAAACACTATTATCTGGGGTTGTACGTTAAACTTCTTAAATCATCCTTTCAACATAGACCTAATGCCCGTAGAACTAGGTAGTTTGACTGTGGTATGGATTGGTTCAAAAGTACCAGCCGTTATTGTCTATGCCGAAAAGAACGTCGTAATCCTTGTTGGAGACAAATAAAATCGTATGAGTGACGGAAGCAGCAATGAACACAGGAACTCGATTTAAACAACATACTCGTGTACTAAGGCCAAGAGTATTAAAGAAGGGATGTCACGTTATCCTTAGCAAATATCACCGCATCCAAAGACAAAGACAAGTCAAAGGGGAAACGACTTGAAGATGTTGCCATTGTTCAAGAATTTCCTAAAGTTTTTCCTGAGGACTTGCCGGGTATACCACCAAGTCCCTCGACAAGTGAGTTTCGAATCGATTTGTACCTAGATGCTACACCTGTAGCACGGGCACCATAATAGATTAGCACCGTCCGATAATGAAGGGAACGCGCAGAGCAACTACAGGAACTTACGGACAAGGCTTCAAAAGACCAAGTACCTCACCCTGGGGAGCTCCGTTCCTGTTTGTAAAGAAAGAAAGATGGGTCTTTCTGGTATGAGTAGCATCGATTACGGGAATTGAACAAAACTGACAGTGAAGAACCCCGCTACCCACTGACCCAAGATCGATGAACCTATTTATCGACCAGCTGCCATAGGTCGAGTATTTATTAAAAAGATCGATCTAATGTCAGAGTAACACCAACTGAAGTATCGAGAAAGAAACATTCCCAAGACTGCATTCAGGACCGATACATACACTATGAAATAAGATTCCAATCATGTCCTTTTGGTTTGAACTATTGCACCGGCCGAGTTTCAAAGGGACCTTATGAACCGGGTGTGTAAACCAAATCTGGACAAGTATGTAAAGTCTTCATCGATGATATTTTTTATCTACTTCCCAAAGTAAGAAGGAACTTGAAGAGCACCTTAGGCAAGGAACATGAAATTACTTAAGAATGGAAGAATTTGTACGCCAAGTTTCTCCAAGAGGTGAATTCTGGATCTCCAGGGTACAATTCCTCGGTCACGTGATTGACTGTTGAGGTATTCACGTTGACCCTGTCAAGATTGAATCTATCAAAGATTGGACGTCTCCTAAAACACCAACAAAGATTCGCCAATTTTTGGGCCTTGCCGGCTATTATAGAAAGATTAACGATTTAATGCCATCAGCAGAAACGAACATCTCTAACAGCAGAAACGACACTTAGTCGTTTTTCAATTATTCCCAACACAAACTTTATTGATAATACTTTATATAAGCCCTAGGATCTGTATTCCATCATTCCTAATCAAGAGTATGCAAAATATAAACCAAGAAAGTCAAGAAAACCCTAAACGTGCCCTAATCAAACCCGTGACCTCATTTCTTCAATTCTAATCCGTTTTAACCCAAACCAATTGCTAATCTTTGCTAATCCTTCCTATATCAGACCTTGGCTACATATATTAACTATCCTTAATCATTTATACACGAAATAAAGGCTTGAAAACTTATGAAACCCTAGTCGAACCTCAAAACAGCCCGAACTCCTTCACCATCAATTTTGACCCATTTCAAACCATTCCAAGTGCAAATAACTTATGTGAACCTCTTCTAGAATCCCTTAAGCAGCTTAGTCACCTACTTAGACCATTCCTTGGTCAAAATTGAGAGCACATGGCCTCTCTTTTGCTTACTTCAGCCGCGGCATCACCAAGACCAAAACACCTCACCAAAGCTACTTCCTAGCTTATAAACCACATCTACTAGCTTCTCCACATCCCTAACTAGCTTGTACACATGTCCCATCTTATATTTCAAGCATACCTTAAGCCTTAAGGATCATATGACTATAAATAGGAACCTAAATCATTTATTTTTCTTCATCCGCCACTTCCTCCTCTATAACCCTTACATAGAAGAAATCCTTTGCTCTAATAGATCCTAAGTGATCTTAATAAGGCTCAAGTTCAGAAAGGAAGCAAAAGAAACTAAGAAACTGTAAAACCTAAAAATCTCAACAAGTGTAAAATTACCAAAATACCCCTAATGCAAGAAAATTACATAAAAGCTTAAATAAAATTCATTTAAAGGTTAGAAATTATAAAAATGCAACTTATGACAATTATGAAAATTATGTAAGATTAAAATACATTATGTTATACAAGAAAAATAATTAATAATTATATATATATAATTATGCCGAAATAATATGTATTTATTTAATTATACTTTTCAAATTAAATATAAAATAAATATGGATAATGACAAAATAATTATGTAAGTTTTATAATCTGATTTAACCTCTTTTTGAAAGCCCATATGACTCGGCCAAATCCTTTTATAATATCTTTTATACATTTTCATTTATTAAAACTCTAAAAACACAATCCTGAAACCCAAAAAAAACAAAGAGCGCACAAAGAATTTTTTCCAAGCAAGCACGATTTTTATAATGTGTTTGAAGGTCAAGTATTGTGGAAAATATGGGAAGATTGTAAAGGCTTGGTTCGATGGTGGTATTTGTTTTGGTTTGAATTAAAGCAACGGTTCAATAATTCCATTAAATCACTCAAGAATCATCAAGGTATTTTGTTTCTCAATTTTAATCATATTATTCGTTTAGCATGAGAAACTTATCATGCATGTTAATTTGAGTTTATAAAGTTAAAATACATGTTTGAAACCCTAATTTTTTACTAATTATGAAACCGCAAAAATAATATTTGTAAAAATTGAATTTATATTTTTAAAGGCTTTTATATCATAATGACTCAATAAAGTGTTTGGAAAAATTTAGGATGAATTCGAATAATTCTTGATTTATATTGTTTGCCGATTGCAAATTAAAGAAAAAGGACAAAAAAGAAGAGAGGGAAAGAAATAAATAGGTTAGGGTTTTGATAATTTTCCAGGTGCATTTAATGCCAATGATTGGGAAATAATTGTGTTTGTGGTTTGGAAAAATCAAATTAGGGTTTTGTGGATTTAATTGATTTGCCGAATTGATATTTAAGTATAAGGACTTGTTTTGTAATTTTGAAACTAAATGGGTTCTGTTTTAGACATGATATTATATTTAATATATCTGTATAAAATAAGTTTGGGGGTAAAAAATTCATTTTGATATTATTTTGAGATTAAAATGGTTAAATACATCTAAAAGTAATGTAAGAAATTAAATAATTAAAATAGAGGACTGAAATATAAATTCTGAAAGTATAAGGTTTGGTAGTATTTAATTATAAAGTATGATTTTGTCATATTTGAATCTATAAGGGCTTGTTTTGTAATTCTGATCATTAAAGCTAATGTTTAACTAATTTAATAAACCAAAAGGCTAAATATGTAAATTATGTAAAATTAAGGTTTGACTTGTAAAATACATGAAAATGGGAGGTAGAACTAATAAAATGTGAAACTTGATATTTACCTTTTAACTTTGAAAATGTTGATTTTTGCATATTAAACCCTAAATATGTAAAGTTGTCATATTAACTAAACTTTGTAAAGGATTTTGGCATATTAAGCCTAAGCTATTCAAATACTTAATAGAACCAATGTAATTATTACTAATTTTGGAAACTTACTAAAAATGGAAGTTACTAATTTAGAGAAGTACTAAAAATGAAAAGTTACTAAAACGGAAAGTTACTAATTTTTGAAATTACTAAAAATGGAAGACAAAAAAAACAAAAAAAAAAAAAAAAAAAAAAATTTTTATGTGGGGGGGGGGGGGGGGGGGGGGGGGGGGGGGGGGGGGGGCGTAAATAAAATTATAACTTAAATTGATGGTTTGTTATTTCGAAATCATCATTCTTTAGTTCGGTCCAAAAGGGAGTGATTTTGATTATTCTTGTGGTTTTTCTTTGGTATTGCTTTGCTTCGAATAAGGTTCGATATCGACCTTATCGTTGAGGTTTCTATCATACATATTCCTCCGTATCTTTGATTATTATGTATTTGCTTCAGTTGCTCTAAGCCTTTTATCCTGGCTTCTTAATGATCTGTCATTATGTTCTATTTGAACCCTGCTATGCTACTCTTTGATATTATGAACCTTGCATTAACCTTTGCTATGAATTCCTTTGAAATGAACTTTGATATGACTTTGCTTTGAACCTTTCATTGAAACGCAAGCCATAGTTTGTTTCCTAGCCCATGAAGTAACATGGCCGTGTCATTGATGCACCTTTGTGCATGACTCAGTGTGAGTGAGTATTTCACACGACGTCCCCATTGATATTATATGTGCATTATGAAGATATTATATTGTTTAAGGGGCTATGGAACATCCTAGATTTGTTTTTGTATTCGATGGATTATGACATTATAATTTTGATATTTGGTGACTGATGTTTGGGTGCTATCCCTCTTTCCACATTTGAGCTTGCTAACCTCCATGGTTACTATGATATGCTTTGTTTGGGCTTAGTAATGGACATGATTTGATTTTCTGATTTCCTCTTACCTACACTATGAATTGACTCTTATTTGTTTTACCTTATATTTGTATCCTTTGATCAATGTCTTGTGAATATCCCTTTGTACCTTAATATCGATGCCTTTGATTTCCGTTATCTTTATGCCTCGATTATATATATCTTTCACTAGCTTTGTAAGCTCAGCCGCAATTTCTTTTTCTGCGGCAGGTATCTAAAGCTAGGAGCTCGGGTTCTTTCAGGCTCAGAGTGCTGAGTTGGACTTACTCCTAGAGATCTTAATTTTGATATATGAATTGTTTCGTTGCAAGACATTTGTTATTCAAGTAATTTCGTTGATATGTCTGTCCTTTGAGAACTATGTACTTATGTCTCGTGTTGACTTATTTCCTTTGGTTATTTATTTAAGACTTCCGCTGTTTATGCTTGTGTTATGATTATGTATGCTTTTGATGTCACACCATATTTGTAATACTTCTACCCTTTTGGGTCGGGGCGTTACAATTTATGGTATCAGAGCTGCCAGGTTAATCATGACGAGGTCTTATGACCTTAGAGCTTAGGCTATGACCTGTGAGGATTGGGTAGACATTAGGTTCCTTCTGCGTAACTCTCTTCCGTAACCTATCTTGTTTTCGTTTGCTAATCGTTTTCTCGAATCGTCACCATTAATCGAACGTGTAATCATTTCAACCCCAATGAAAAACCATATGCTTATTGATCATGAATATGTTAACTGCCCTTTACGTTTTGATGATCGTATTCGTCCTGCGAATTTACTTCCTATCCATATGCTCGACTTTGATGTGATTCTTGGCATGGATTGGTTGGCTTCTCATCGAGCTACCATTGACTGCTATGCTAGGACTGTAATCTTTGGTAACGTTCGCCAACCTGAATTTGTTTATCATGGTTCCTCACCGCTTAAGTCCGTTAAACTCATCTCTGCTATGAAGGCACGTACCTTGATTTCTCATGGGTGCCAAGGTTTTCTGGCTTCTGTTATGGACACATCTTTGGAGAGTCCTAATATTGAAAATCTTTCTGTTGTTCGTGAATTCGCTGATGTTTTTCCCGATGAACTTCCTGGACTTCCTCCGGCTAGAGAGATTGAATTTGGCATTGAGTTAATTCCCGGTGCTGAACCTATCTCAAAGGCTCCGTATCGTATGGCACCTGTTGAATTGAAGGAGTTAAAGGAGCAGTTACAGGAGATGTTGGAGAATGGCTTTATTAGACCCAGTGTTTCACCGTGGGGTGCACCGGTCTTATTTGTTAAGAAGAAGGATGGGAGCATGCGCTTGTGTATTGATTACCGCGAACTCAACCGTATTACGATTCGTAACCGCTATCCTCTTCCGCGAATCGACGATTTGTTTGACCAACTGCAAGGGGCCAAATATTTTTCTAAGATTGATCTGCGATCTGGTTATCACCAGCTTCGTGTGAGAGAGCATGATATTTCTAAGACTGCTTTTCGTACGCGTTATGGCCACTACGAGTTCTTGGTTATGCCCTTCGGTCTGACTAATGCTCCTGCCGTGTTTATGGATTTGATGAACCGTATTTTCCACGAGTACCTTGATAAGTTCGTTATTGTTTTCATCGACGACATCCTCGTTTACTCCAAGTCTGAAGAAGAGCATGAGCGACATCTACGGATTGTGTTGGAGATTCTTAGACAGAAGAAGTTGTATGCGAAGTTTTCGAAGTGCGAGTTCTGGTTACAGCAAGTCACTTTCCTTGGTCATATTGTATCTACAGACGGCATCATTATGGATCCATCAAAGGTTGAAGCTATCACCAAATGGCCGAGACCTACTACGGTGACGGAGGTGAGAAGTTTTCTGGGGGCTAGCTGGTATTACCGACGTTTTGTGAAGGTTTCCCCGCATAGCGTTTACCTCTTACCCAGCTGATGAGAAAGGTGAGAAGTTTGTGTGGACGGATGAGCGTCAGGAGAGTTTTGAGGAATTGAAAAACAGGAGGTTAGTGTCTGCTCCGATAATTGACTCTTCCTATCAGGTTCCGGTGTTTTCAGATATCAGTGAATGCATCGAAAGAAAGGTTTGGGTTTGTGTTATTGATGCAACACTGGGAAGGTGATCCGCCCTTTACGCTCAAGAAACTGAAACCTTATGACGTAAATTAACGCCAACCCAAAGATCTTGAGTTAGCTGCCTGGTTTTTGCATTAAAGATCGAACACTATTTGATATGTGAAGCTTGTGATATATTTATAGATCATAAGAGTCTCAAAATATATTTTTACTCACGAGAACTTAACATAGACAGAGAGATGGTTGGAACTTATGAAAAGATTATGACACTAACATCCAGTACCATCCAGGCAAGGCTAATGTGGTTGCCGACGCACTTAGTCGAAAATCTCTGGATGATAGGCATGTTTGATTCCTTAATCCCTTCATGCTTTAAGCGATTGGATATTGAGATAAGTGTACGAGGTTCTGGGTGGCTCATTGGACGAGTATGAGGATGAGTTCTAACCTCATGCAACAAGATCAAAGAAGCTCAAAGGGAACGGTGAGTTGTTGGGCTATTTGCAGAAATTTTGAGACTGTAAACGCAACTGAGTTCAGTGTAGAAGTATTGACGGTGATGTGTGGTTTAAAAAGTAGGCTATGGTGTTCCTAAGATCAGGCACTTCGCGAGAAAGTTATGACAGAAGCACATAGTTCTCCTTTACTATTCATCCAGGGTTACAACCAAGATGTACAGAGATTGAAACAGAACTTATTGGTGAATGTGCATGAAGCAAAATTTGGCTACGTTTGTATCCAATGTATTGACTTGCAGCAGTCAACAATTGAACAACAGAGGCTAGTGGTTTGTTACAAACAGCCGTTTGGAAGGAATATCCTTTGTGGAAATAGAATGATATTTCCATGGATTTCGTTACTACTGGTTTTGCCTACTACTCAGAAAAGCATGATGCGATTTTGGGTAGGTTGTTGATTCGGACTAACCAATCCTGACTCATTTCTTACCTATTCGGAAGAACTAAGGTATTAGTAAGTTGGCAGAGATTTTTTTTCGACAGGAAATCCGTTAGACAGCATGGTACTCCGACTGTCTATTGTGTCCGACAGAGACCGAGTTTACGTCTCGTTTATTGAAAGGATTACAGAAAGCTTGGGGAACTCGTCTTAAGTTCAGTACAAAGCATTTCATCCTCATACCGATGGTCAGTCATAGAGAACCATTCAGACTTTGAAGATAAGTTGAGGGCTTTTGCTCTGGAATGGACAGGCATTGGGATGAAAATTTGTGCTTGGTGGAGTTTCATACAATAAATAGTTGGCATGCTAGACATCAAGGCAGCACCTTTCGAGCTTTTGTATGGTAAATAATGGTCTAGCACCCTCTTTTGCTGGATGAAGTAGGTTGACGTTTGATTGAAGGTCCGGACTCATCGAGATTACTAATAGAGAAAGTGTCTGTTGCTAAGGATAAACTGAAAAGAGCATGATCGACGACAGAAAGAGTTATAGCCTGATAAGCATCCGACAGACTATAGAGTTTCAAGTTGAGATCGAGTATTTTTAAGGTTTCCGCCATTCAGCAGGAGTTAAACCGTTTTTGATCAAGGGCAGAGCTCAGTCCTCTGATTCATTGGTCCCGTTTGAGATTTTGGAACGTATTGGAGAGGATTCGTATCGTCTGGCGCTTCCTTCGAAGTTATCGCACTTCACAGACGTCTTTCGTGTATCTCTTTTGAGGGGATAGCCATTATCAACCATTTGCATGTCGCATCTATCCTTTTGATCCGATTCGCCTGAAATGACTTTGTCCGAGAACCTAATCCATCGGATTGGGCAGAGAGAGTCATGAAACAAAGTCATTACCTTTTGTGAAGATTTCTTTGAAGAATCACTAAGAGCGTGAGGCTAACCTGGGAGACCGAAACAAGTCCTATGCGAGCTATTATCCTCATTTCATTTGTCTAGTTCGGAAAGTTTCGTTTCGTTCTCATTTCGTTTTTCATTCCGTTCATTTCAATTTTCGAGGACGAAATTTTTTTTTAGAGGGAAGAAGTTGTAAAACCTAAAAATCTCAACAAGTGTAAAATTACCAAAATACCCCTAATGCAAGAAAATTACATAAAGCATGCATAAATTTCATTTTAATTCTAGAAATTATAAAAATACAACATATGACAATTATGAAATTTATGTAAGAGTGAAAATACCTATAATTATAAAGAAAAATAATTAATGTTTATGCATATGTATTTATGCCGAAATTAATTACATTTAATTACTTATACTTTACAAATTAAATAAAATAAATTAAGATAAATACGAAATATTTTGGCAAGTTACAAAATCTGATTTAATCTATTTTGAAATCCCAAAATTCGGCCTAATCCCCATTATAACTCTTTTATAAATTTTATTTTGTTTAAACTCTAAAAACATAATTCCCGAAACCCTAAAAAAATAAAAGAGGTGGCATAAAGTTTTTACAAGGCAAGGACGATTTTTCTAAGGTGATTTGAAGGTCAAGGATTGTGGGAAAAATAGTGGAAATTGTACATCTTGGTTCGCTGTGTGGTATTGGTTTTGAGTTGGAATTAAGCAACCAGGTACAATAATTCATTAAATCATCAAGAATTCATCAAAGGTATTTTTTTAATCTCAATTTTCATCATAATTATATCGTTCTATCTTGAGAAAAATTTCATGCATGTTATTTTGATTTTATAAATTAAAACATGTTTTTGAAACCACTCAATTTTTAGCTAATTATGAAATTGGCATAAAAATTATTGTACAATTGATTTTATATTTTTATAAGGTTTTTTATATCATATATGACTCAGATAAATTGTTTGAAAAATTTAGGAAGGATTCGAATAATTATTGGGGATTTTTCTTGGTTTGCCGATTTTCGAATAAAAGGAAAAAGGAAAGAAAAATGATAAGATAAATTAGGGTTAGGGTTTTGCTATTTTTTCCAGGTGCATTTAATGCCAATGATTGGGAAATAATTATGTTTGTGGTTTGGAAAAATTAAATTAGGGTTTTGTGGATTTAATTGATTTGCTGAATTGATATTTAAAGTATAAGGATTTGTTTTGTAATTTCTAAAACTATGGGGTCTGTTTTAGACATGTTATTATATTTATTAAAATTTCGTCTAAAATCAGTATGGGGGGTATAAAATGTCATATAATATTATTTTGATGAAAATGGTTTAATTACATATAAACATAATTAGAAAATAATTAATTAAAATTAAGGGACTGAAATTTGGTAAATTCTGAAAAGTGGAAGTTTGGTTTAGTATTTAAATGTATAAAGTATGATTTTTTCATATTAAAATCTATAAGGGACTTGTTTTGTAATTATGAATAAATTAAAGATATTGTTTTTTAAATAATTAATAAACAACAAAAGGGCGAAATATGTAAAATTGTGTAAATTAAGTTTGACCTTGTAAATTAAAAGAAAATGGAAGGTATAATCTGAATAAAAAGTGAAGCTTTGATATTTCACTTTTAACCCTTGAAAACTGTTGATTTTGTATATTAAACCCTAAAATATGGAAAGTTGTCATATTTAATCCTAAACTTGTAAGGTTGACATGTTAATTCCCTAAACTATTCAAAATACTTAATAGAACCTCAAATGATGAATATTACTAAAAATGGAAAGTTACTAAAAATGGAAAGTTACTAGAAATAGAAAGTTACTAAAAATAGAAAGTATAACTTAAATGAATGGTTTGTAATTCGAATTCATCATTTCTTTAGGTTTGGTCAAGAGGGTAGTGATTTTTGATATTCCAGTGGTGTATTCTTTGATATTGCTTTGCTTCGGCATATTATGTACAGATATTCTGACCTTATCGTTAAAGGTACTCATGTACAATATTCATCTCTATCTTTGATTTCTTATGTGATTTGCTACATTTGCTCTGAGCCTTTTATTTTGGTTCTCTCATATGATCCGTTATTATGTTCTATCTGAACCCTGCTTTGCTACCTTTGATATCTGAACCTTTGGCATTGAACCTTTGCTATGATCCCTTTGAAATGAACTTTGATATGACTTTGATTTGAACCCTTCAGTTTGAGACCCGAGCCACTATTTGTTTCCTAGCCATGAAGGTAACATGGCCGTGTCATTGATGCACCTTTGGCATGACTCATTTATGAGTGAGTAATTTCTCATACAGCCGTTCCCCCATATTGATATTATATGCTCATTATAAAGAATTATTATTTGTTTAAGGGGCGTTATGGATGTCATCCCTAGATTTGTTTGTATTCGATGATATTGACATTATGATATTTGGATATGTGGTGACTGAATGTTTGGTTGTAATCCACGTCTTCACATGGAAGCTCGCTACTCCAAGGTTACCTATGTATATGATTTTGTTTGGGCTTGGTAATATGGACTTGATTTGTTTTTCTGATTCATCTTACCTACACCTGAATTGACTTCTGATTGTCTTACCTTATATTGTATTCCTTTGATCATGTTCTTGTGATATCCTTATATGTACTTGTATCTGTATCCTTTGATTCCGTTATCTTTTTGCCATTCGATTTATATATATCTGTCACTAGGCTTTGTAAGCTCCAGAGCCTGCACTTTCTTTTCCTGCTGCATGGTACTAAGCTAGAGACTGGGGTTTTGCTTTCTTGGTTATGAGTGCTGAGTGTGGACTTACCCTAGAGATCTTAGTTTTTAAATAAAGGATTTGTTGCTTTTCGAGACATTCGGTTAATTTGGTTATTTCCTTTTGGATATGCCTGTCCTTTTAAGACTTATGTACGCTATAAGTCATGTTCAACTCATTTTCCTTTAGGTATTTATTTGAGACCTTCCCGCTGATTATGCTTTGTGTTATTATTATTAGGATCCTTTGAGTCACACCATATTTGTAATACTTCTACCCTTGGGTCGGGGCGTTACAATATCTTAATCTACTCTAAGACTCAGGAGGAGCATGTAGACCACTTAAGGTTAGTCTTGAAACTGCTCGAGAAAGAGAAATTGTATGCTAAATTTTCTAAATGTAAATTTTGGATAAGGGAAGTATAATTTCTTGGGCATGTGATAAATGGTAATGGGATTCATGTAGACCCTAGTAAGAATGAAGATGTTATTACTAGGGTCTACATGAATCCCATTACCATTTATCACATGCCCAAGAAACTACACTTCCCTTATCCAAAATTCACATTTAGAAAACTTAGCATACAATTTCTCCTTCTCGAGCAGTTCCAAGACTAACATTAAGTGGTCTACATGCTCCTCCTGAGTCTTAGAGTAGATTAAGATATTGTAACGCCCCGACCCAAAAGGGTAGAAGTATTACAAATATGGTGTGACATCAAAGGCATACATAATCATAACACAAGCATAATCAGCGGAAGTCTCAAATAAATACCAAAGGAAAATAAGTCAACATGACTTAAGGTACATAAGTTCTTAAAGGACAGACATATCCAAACGAAATAACCAAAATAACGAATGTCTCGAAAAGCAACAAATCATATATCAAAACTAAGATCTCTAGGGTAAGTCCACACTTAGCACTCAAACAGAAAGCAAACCCCAACCCCCCCGCCCCCCCCCCCGCCAACCACCCCACCCCCCCGCCCCCCCCCCCCCCCCCCCTCCCCCCCCCCCCCCCCCCCCCCTCCCCCCCGCCGGGGAGGGGGCACCCCCCCCCCCCCCCACCCCGCCCGCCCCCCCCCCCCACCCACACCCCCCCCGCTCCTAGCTTAGATACCTGCCCAGGAAAAGAAAGTGCGGCTGAGCTTACAAAGCCCAGTGAACAGATATATATAAATCGAAATGCAAAAGATAACGGAAATTAAAGGGGGGATACTATACAGGTATAAAGATATCACAAGACACATCAAAGTTTATTCCTTAGAACTGGCTTACCTCGAGAAGGAGAAATTGTATGCTAAGTTTTCTAAATGTGAATTTTGGATAAGGGAAGTGTAGTTTCTTGGGCATGTGATAAATGGTAATGGGATTCATGTAGACCCTAGTAAGAATGAAGATGTTAAGAATTAAAAAGCCCCTAGAACTCTGTTTGAGGTTTATTTGTTCTTAGGATTGGCTGGATATTATCGTAGGTTCATTGAGAAATTTTCTAAGATAGCTAAGTCTCTTACTATCTTGACTCAGAAGTGTAAGACTTTCGATTAGGGTAAGGAATATGAGTTGGTATTTCAAACTTTGAAGGATAAGTTGTGTAATGCGCCTATTCTAGCTCTCCCCGATGGACCAGAAGACTTTGTAGTATATTGTGATGCGTCCGAGTTAGGACTAGGCTGCGTGTTGATGCAAAGAGGTAAATTGATAGCATATGCGTCTAGGCAGTTGAAGATTCATGAAAAGAATTATACGACCCATGATTTGGAACTGGGAGCAGTTGTGTTTGCCCTTAAGATTTGGAGACATTATCTGTATGGGACAAAGAGTGTCATCTATATGAATCATAAGAGTCTTCAACATATCTTTAGTAAAAAAGAGTTGAATATGCAACAACATCGCTGGATAGAGTTGTTTAGTGATTATGTCTGTAAGATTTGCTACCATCCTGGTAAAGCAAATGTGGTAGCTGATGCCCTAATTAGGAAAGAAAGAGTAAAGCCTAAGAGAGTTAGAGCTATGAATATGACCCTTTAGTCAAGTATTAAGGATAGAATACTAGCTTCTTAGAAGGAGGCTATGGATGAGTCTGTAGGATTGCAGAAAGGTTTGGATGAGATGATAGAACCGAGAAGTGATGGGACTTTATACTACCTGGATCGAATATAGGTGCCTTTAAAGGGTGATGTGAGAACTCTGATAATGGACGAAGCCCATAAGTCAAAGTACTCTGTACACCCAGGAGCTGATAAGATGTATTATGACCTTAGAGATATGTATTGTGCCGGTATGAGAAGGAATCTAGCTGTGATTAAGTAAGTGTTTGACTTATTTGAAGGTTAAGGCTAAACACCAAAGGCCATTCGACTTGCTGCAGCTACCTGAGATTCCCGAATGGAAATGGGAAAGAATAGCTATGGATTTTGTAACTAAGTTTCATAGGACTAGTAATAGGCATGACATAATCTGGGTTATTATGGACCGATTGACTAAGTCTGCTTATTTTCTATCTATGTGTGAGGATTATAAGATGGATAGATTGGCTAGTTTATACTTGAATGAGATAGTTGCTAGACATGGTGTGTCAATCTCGATCATATCGGATCGTAATAGTCGTTTCACATCAAGGTTTTAGCAGTCAATGCAAGAGGCATTAGGAACCCATTTAGACATGAGTACGGCTTACCACCCTCAGACTGATGGTCAGAGTGAGCGTACTAGTCAAACTTTAGAATGCATGCTTAGAGTGTGCGTCCTGGACTTCAGAGGAAGTTAGGATGTTCATACGTCCGTGTATGATTTTTTCATATAACAAAGTTATCATTCTAGTATGAGATGTGCTCCGTTTGAGGCATTGTATGGTAGAAAGTGTCATTCACCAATTATGTGGGCTAAGGTTGGAGAAGGTCAGTTGATAGGACCCGAGTTAGTGTAAGAGACTACTAAGAAGATCTTACAGATTAAGGATAGACTTAAGGTTGCGCATGATCGTCAGAAGAGTTATGCTGATAAGAGGAGGAAGCCTCTAAAGTTTATTGTAGGTGATTATGTTTTGCTCAAAGTGTCGCCTTGGAAAGGTGTGCTACGCTTTGGGAAGAAAGGGAAACTAGCACCTAGATTTGTTGGACCTTTCGAGATTATTGAGAAAATAGGCCCAGCGGTCTACAGGTTAGATTTTCCTAAGGATTTAGATGGTGTTCATGACACGTTCCATGTGTCAAACGTTAAGAAGTGTTTGGCTGATCCAAACACGGCAAGTCCATGGTGAATCCAAGTTGATGCAAAAGTGAATTTTATGGAAAGCTTAGTGAAAATTTGGAAAGAGAAACAAGAAGCTGAAGCGTAGTAAGCATTGCATCGTACAGGTTCGGTGAATTCGACAACTGTGGTCCTGAATTCACATGGGAAAGGTGCAGATCAAATAAACTTAAGTACCCGGATTTGTTTAGTGGTGATTGAATTAAATCTGGGGTCAAAACCTTTTAAAAGGTGTAGAAAATGTAAACCTTTGCCCCGTTCGGTTCTGATATTCCATTTTTATCCTTCGAATCAATAGAACATTTGTATAATTTGGTTCAGAAATTATATCGTGTTGATGGTGGTGATTTTATGGGAATTGTGGTAATTTATAGTTTATTGTGAACAATAATCATTTTTATAGGTTATTATTATGTTAGAAAGTTTCCAGGTGTTGACTCCCTAGAATTTTCGAGAAATGCCAAAAACAGTCCCGACCGTCTACTGTCCAAATGAGTTTTTGGGGAATAAAAGCGTGGAAATATGTCAAGTAAATACTCCAAGTTATTGGAAAAGTATTTTTAAGGTGAATAAAAATGCTAATTAACTTTGGGGAAAAATTTACGATCGAGTTTTATGAGTTTTAAGTGATCCCAACATAAAAATGACACCCCGAGCCCCTAGGATACCCATGGTTAGTTATAGAACAAGAGAGGGAATAAGGAGGCAATTTTTTAGCTAGGGTGTTCCAAAGTGGTACATTTATATTCTTATCACTAAATCATTTTCCACTCATTCCATTTTATTTCAAAAAAATAAAACACACACATAAGTGTGTGTGTCTTTGTGCGTCCGAACCAAAAACACAACTCCCTTATTTTTTTTCCAACTTTGAAAAAAATACATGGTGTTTAGAAGTGTTTCCTCCCGGGTTGGATTCTCACGTGTTCGGGTATTGATAAAAACTACGTTTGGGTAGTCGGTTCGTGTTCATCTCGCTTTTGAAACCCTCTTTTCTTGTAGGTTTCTAAATTTGAATTTTTTTTTGTCGTTTTGGGTTTATATTGATGCATAGATGTTAGTTGTACAAGTAATGTCATTAAATCACTTTTGGAAACGAAACGGATAAAAGGATGTGTTTGGTTGGCGTCAAACATAAAAAGAAATAAAAGTGTTTTGTAGTTTTGATGTTGTGCTCGTGATGGTTAAAAACACATTAATGCTCAGATAGCTTTATTATTGATATAGTAGCATGTATAGCTTATTTTGTGGCATTCCGAAGCTTAATTTTGAGCTTAAAGCTCGCGCTTATTTAAGAAACACAAGGGATGTTGTTTTTAGTTATTTTCTTTATATTGCGTAAAATGGGTGGACTATTTTGTAGCTTACTGTTAAACGTGATCATAAGTAATGTAGCGAATGAGATATCAGACTGACTAAGGAGTATTTTCAGATGAGACGTCAACCATCACACCACCAAATTGTTATGGGTAATTGTACAACACGTCTAACCTCTATGCATCAAACGTGAAGACTCTTTTAGAAATGAATGATTAAAATGGGACATTAACTGGACTAGGTCGTGTGCGGACGTCATTGAATTTGCTTGTGTGATTGAGATTTAGTTGCTTAAGACTTGCTTAAGGTGAGTTGTCGTAGCCCTATTTTTCTACTGTTTTTCCGTTGGGGGAAAATGATACTCAAATGTGTTTTGAACTATTTTCTTTTGAACTGTGCGAAATGTGGTTTTGTTTTTGGGATAATTATGTGCTTATGATAGCTATGTAAATATATTTGATGTAATTTTTACTTGCATGTACTGTGTTTGGCACGACAAGGGTGATTGGCAAGGAATTGCCATGTCTAGTGTAATTTTACTTGCGTGTACTGTGTTTGGCATGGCAAGGATGATTGTCAAGGAATTGTCATGTCTAGTGTGGTCCTGCCCTAATATAGTGCTCCAGCTGGTAGGCCCTTTAGGTGCGTAAGTGACATATTGTGTTTTCATGACTAGCAGGGATGCTAGGGCATTGTGATCGACTAGCGGGAATGCTAGGTCTTGTTACATGATTAGCGAGGATGCTAAGTCTTGGGTGATTTGTATATATTCACTGTCATATTGCACTATTGTCCACTGTTTTGAGATATTGGCACAACTTTTGGTTTAAGGTCAAACCTACAAGCTCACCAACATTATTGTTGACGTTTTCGAGTATCTTTTTTTAGTGAAGTGAAAGATGAATAGTTTGGTGATATGTGATAGCTGGCTTAGGAGTATCTCGTGTAGATTTTTCATGTGAAGCCTTGCTTGTTTATTTATTTGGTTCTTAGTATTTAGAAGTTTTGGTTTAAGTTCGGATTTGGGCCCCTATGTGGGGAATTGGAATTGTAAGAGATTATGGATTTGGTTATGGTTTTAGACATCACTCGAGGTTTGTTCGAGGTTTATGGTCTTCGTAACACTTGAAGTTTATGCATTGTAGTTTTCTCTATTTTGTATCTTGTGTTATGATTGATCTTTGTGTTGCATTCCCAAGTTTTCGCCATTGTCGGGGTGTGATAGACAGACACGTTGAATTCTGTTACAATTAACGTATCCGCATAAAGCATCCTTTTAGTTTAATTATAATCTATCTAGGGATTATAGCTATGGTGATCTTGATAAACCCTAGCCCATTGGGACTTTACCCACTTACTGTTTGACGGTATTTTATATACTGGTAGTCCACTATTTAAATTTTATCAATTAATCAAGAACATACTTGTTGAAACATTACGGGTCACCTGCCGGTCCAACTAAGCTCTTAAATTAAAGACAAAGACAGAATGTTATTTGTGATCCTATTCGTCCAGTAATATAAAACACAATATGGAGAGCTATCCTAATATCTAGCTCACTTGTTAGGCGTAACTAGAGCCAGTTGAATGATAGGTCGCATATTTAAACACGTAGACAAGTATCATGTGATAAACATAATTAAACTTTCAACGATAAATTAAGAAAATTGATTTTAAAACAAACCAAAAACTTAAATCTTCATTACGATGGCTAACACCCTAGGGTATTAGCCCATAACCATAGAATTATACAAGCCTAGATCAAATAACCAAGGTAAACTAAATAGTTTTTACGAACAATAACAAAAATTAAAATGATTACAAAGAGAATATGATTACACTGTGTCTATCCTATTGGAATCGAGATCGATTGCGTGACCTTTGGTTACCTTCTTTTCTCAGAAAATTGGTCTTTTTATGAGTATAGGTATGAAGAATAATATTTTTGCACACTAAACTCTTTATTTGAGTCTTTTTTATAGTGTCTGAAAAAGAATGGATATGCCGTATTGGGCTAGGCCAATACAGCGTATTGGGGTGTATCCTTTGGAGTGGGCTCAAAGTTTAAGATCAATATGATATTCTTTCCTAAAATATAAGTATCTTTGTATCTCTGAATAGTTATCTTGATGGATACGGCGTATGGCAGAAGGTGAATACGCCGTATTGGGAATATTGTAATACTTGTATTCTTGTGAAATTAGCACTGATACGCCGTATCTCTTTTCCTGGATACGGCGTATTGGTCAGAATTAAGTAATCTTCAAATGTCTTTGTTTTAGCTCTAAAATATGCGCCTTTTAGCATGTCTTCACAAATCACTCCTCAATTACTACAAATAACACTTTTAACCAATTAAATACACATTCTTGCAATAATTATACAAAAGTAGGTAACTTATTCGGGATAAATGATGGTATAAATGTGACGTTATTTGATGTCATCAACCGTTAGTGACAGTTTGGGAATAGTGGTACTCTACATCATGTGGGCGCTGATGGGCCTTTGTATTGAGCATGATCTAAGCATGTAATTAGTGGGATTAGGCCGCTAATATTGATAGGCTATCAAGTCCTCCTAGCCTAGTGTTAGATTATGCAAAAATGATATGATGCTCGACTATTTAACTGAATCCCCTAGTCCTTGTCTAGCAACCACGGTTCGTGTTCTCAGGTCTATCCTTCCAGGCTTAAAACACATCTATTCAGTGATGATGACTAGTGGATGTTGTATCTCTTGATCATAGTATTTGACATGTATTAGGAAAATGTGGAAGTTAATGCTTTGTGCGAGGAACATTGAAAATGTCCCATTTGGGAATGATTTCTTGTCTTTGGGATTTGATGTTTCAACTACAAGCGGCGACATCCTGACATTCATTGAGCGATGTGTTTGACTCATCCTTTCGAATGTTCTTTGTTAGTAACCCATAATCACTTCTACTTCATATGTGGTACACGAATTAGATAAGAAAAATAGGAAGAAGATATGAAGAAGTTTAGAGAGAGAAACAAGTAAGAGAAAGTAGAGAGAAAAATGAGATGGTTAAATCTAACAAATGTGTGTGAAAACAAATGAGACCAACACCCTCTCCACACTTTGTAAGGGTATTTATCCCACTTGTGCCGGATGGCTTATTCCATGAGGCCTGGGTTAATGTAACATTGGTCGCTCGATTTCAGGAACCTTATCATGGTATTGGTCTTGATTTGATTAATTAACGAGCTCGATCCCCATTCTAGCTTATTACAACATTTAATTAAATAAATAATAAATGACCGAGACCTAATATTCCTAATGAAAGAACTTCTTGTTCGACTCAATATTTTGAGGCTAACAATCTCTCCCGAAGTGAGTTCATTGTGACACTCCTTCATGAGATCAATGAGATTGTTTTTGTCGTTAAGCTCTTGAGTCTTTGGTCTTTATTATGTTGTAGTCTTGTTCCTTCATGCTATGTGATCTTTGATCTTGAGCCTTTATCATTGTCTTTCGACTTTGTCTTTACGTCCGAGATCTTTAAATCTTTATCCTTCAGTCATGATCTTTTTTCCACCTTGCTATCTTGTGTCTTGACCAAAATGCTCATACTTTGCATCTTCTTGAGAGCTCTTTAATAATCTCCCCCGAAGCTTGGTTTCCGAGGAGTTATCTTTAATATCAGAGTATGCAGAAGTCTTTTGTCTTAAATCTCTTGACTTTCGTTGATTCTGAATCTTGATGATTAAGTATAAGTCTTATATTTTGAGCATTAGCATGTGGTATATCAATCTGACTTCACTGGGAATGGATTCCAACCATCACCGTATAACCGTCAAAGTTTACTTAGTGATAATCACCAAATATGGACGAGAGTGTCTTTGTCACTTCGTCGAATAAGGTTGCAATAACGACGGTTCCTCGTTAATCAATATAAATACTGCTTGTGATCAGATAGAATTTAGATGAATTCTTCCTAACAGGGTTTCGCAGACCTGCACCGACTAAGGCCGTTCTCGATACCAGAGCGTCTCAAAGCAAACACACTGTAAAGAGTGAATCAAATAGTTACTATCTTTCTTTTTAAACCGTCAATTCATTTTACTAGAACAAGTTTGATTCACATAGAATTGCACCATCGTTTCTTTCTAATTGACACAAGTTTGATTCATATAGAATCGCGCAAGTCACCTACCAAGAGCTTGTTTGATGTTGGCTCAAGCAGGATTTTCCATCTTCAACGGTAATCTTAATTAATATCACTGATGTTTCTGGCAAAATCACAAGGATAATGCATAGGCTCTTGTTAACAGCTTGTAAACTTGATGATGATATCAACAAGTGTTTGTAATGAAATGTGGTCTAATGAAATTTATTTTAATTGATCTCTTGGCTCTAACTCGATTATGCGTTTTGGTTTTAGAACTCGGAGGCTGGAGCGACTGCCACCTATCCAGTATTAACTAACTCGTGTGAGCAAGTGTAAAAGAAGTCGTGTGTATCTCCATGACAAATGAGACAAGTTTTTGTTTATAGAAACTCGAATAGCTGGGGAGGGTTATGCATTACATCACTGGGTCCATGATGTCATTCTTCAATATCAGAATTCATCTTTGTGAAAACTGATAGATTATGTATTGACTCGGTTTTTGCCTAAGTTGTGTGGAGGGCTGCTTGTTTTCACCACCTTTAATCCATACAATTTCTTTTTCATTCTTCAACCCCTTCAATTGCTTACCAAACGTCATTACTATATACCCTTTTTGTGATTATCCAGTGTTAGCTCAATCTTAGTCGGACATTATTCCCTTATGCCTCATTCAACTCCAATCATACCTAAGGACCTATTTCTAACTATGAGTGTCCTTGGGTAGATCCTCTCCATTCCTGGTTCGGATCATAGAGTAATACCTAACCTATCCACCTTATGACTTCAGAATCGTCATGAATTAAGATGTTGTTGGGTATGAGATCGTAACCATAAAACCTTTTCCGAAAAGTATCAAGCACTTTGAGTTGATTAGATTACTTATTATTTTCAAGATCACATTTTAATTACATTTCTCTCCTTATTTTAAATACTGATTCATTTATTCTTTGAAATACCATGTGATTAAAATTTGTCATGAAAATCCTGTGTAGAAAACTTTTATACTTAGCATGAATTATATGAAACATTAACTTGCTCCTCCTTTATTTTACATATGTTTGACACCAAAAAAATGATACCAAGTTGTAAAATGAATATAAAATTGAGGGTTAGCATTGTTGAGCTCTGACAATTTTGAAGCTAATTAATTTTCTATATGAAGAATTCTTGAAAAATTAATGCGCAAACTAGTCTTCACCCCGACAATGGCGGAAACTTGGGAATGCAACATAATGATCAATCATAACACAAGATACAAAATAGAGAAAACTACATTGCATAAACTCCAAGTGCTATGAAGACCATCCACCTTGAACAAACTCAAGTGATGTCATAAATCACAACTAAAATCCACAATCTCTTACAATTATTCAAATGCCCACATAGGGGGTCCAAAATCCAAACTTAAGCCAAACTTCCAAATTCTAAACCAAACAACAAGCAAAGCAAGACTTCAAACGAAATTCCACTCGGGATACTTCTAAGTCTGCTATCACAATCACCAAACTATTCCTCTTTCACTTCACCAGAAAATGATACTCGAAAACCGTCCAACAATAAGTGTTGGTGAGCTTCGTAGTTGACTTAAAAAAACCCAAAAGCTATGCCAATATTTCAACAGTGGACAATAGTGCTATATGGCAGTAAATATATGAAAACAATCCAAGACATAGCATCCCCGCTAGTCAATCACCATACGTCACTTACACACATAAAGGGCCTACCAAGCAGAGCCACAAATATTAGGTATGACCATATAAACCAGAGGTAGGGCGTTACCAACGCTTCCAATAATCACACAAAACAAACTTGGGTAGGCGTACCCATCCGATCCAATAATCTCATAACACTGGGTAGGCGTACCCATCCGATCCAATAATCATGCATAATATTCACATAACAGTCATAAGCACATATCTTATCCCAAAAACAAAACCACATTTCGCACAGTTCAATTCAAAACATTTCAAAACACATTTGAGTATCATTTTCTCCCAACGGAAAAACAGTAAAAAGTAGGGCTACGAGAACTCACCTTAAGCAAGTCTTTAGCAACCAAATCTCAATCACACAAGCAAATGCAACGACGCCCGCACAAGACCTAGTCCAGTTAATGTTCCAATTTAATCATCCAATTCCAAAACAATCTTTACGTTTGATGCATAGAGTTTAGACGCGTTGTACAATTACCCAAAACAATTTAGTGGTGTGATGGTTGACGACATATTTCCACAATCATATAAATCTCATTCCCCGATAATACATACTTATACTATTTAGAGAAAATAGATAAGTAATATAAATAAATATTTATAATTAATAATTATAAATATATTTTGACAAGTCCATTCGGTAAACCTTAGTCACCTCAAAATGATCATAATATGATTAAAAATGAAACGTTTACTCATAATAAACACATTAGAGAAGTTTCTAGAAAAATTATATTTTTTGTCTTTTAGTGAATTTATTAAATAAATAAAATAATTAATAATATTTTATTATTTAAAAATCAAAAATCATGTTTTTAGGAAAATTTCTAAGTATAAACTTTTTACGAAATTTCGACATGACCTGTACGCTCAAACAACGTTTTCCAAGGATTCAAACCTTATTTTCAACACTTTTTATAAATTCGACACTTTTCAACAAAATTCTAAATTCTCAATCTTTAACGTTTACTAAAATGTTTTTCCTAAAATACCGTTCAATATCACGTCGTAAATACATTTCCACTTTCAAAAGTCTGACAAAACTCTCACAACGACTAAATATCGCTTATTGGGTTTTAAGGCCCAACAAGGGTCCATTAAGATATTTATAAGTCCAAAATACGATCTAAGTCCAAACTAAGGGCCACTTATATGCATAAGCTTATACCAATAAGTAGAAAATAATCCAGACCACAATAAGCCTTCCCATTAAGCCACGGCTT
>BQNB010004102.1:0-92348 GCA_026074375.1 Tanacetum coccineum | reverse complement strand
ATTTGGGAAACTTCATTTATAAAAGAAAGAAAGGGGAAAAAGGAAATGAAAAGAAGAAAGATGTGGAGGGGCTTTTCTTGTACACAAACCAAACATCCCCTTAATCATCTTCAACCTCTCTCTGTCACAACCCAACTTGTATAAAACTTCTCTCCCGCCAATACCAAAACCAGCCCGCACCCTGTTTTGCTCCCATACTTCTCCTGCAAAATCACTCAACATCCTACCAAATCATTTCATCCACCCTACTATTCCCCCCAGCTTTATAAAGTCCATGTTGGCAATCCCTCTCCATTCCCAAAGCACTTCGATGCTGAGATTGGCTCCAAATGAAGCTCAAAAGAAATCAAAGGCGGATTTGCTCTAGATTTACCCTCACACAACCTAGCACAACTGGTTTTTCTCTCTACAAAGAAGCACAAAGCTGCAAGTCCAAGGACTTTCGCTATATATAGAGCTTTTTGTAAGTCCCCCCCGTTTAGAATCTAGTTTTAATTTTTAATATAACTTAGCTTATTTTCAGTCATTTACAGCTTTTGCTTTCAGCTTTGTAACATTTCCAAGTTTTAATGCAAATTTAAGTTTTTAAGTCAATTTACAATACCAGTGTTAAGTTTCTTAATCATATTGTTTTGTGTTCAAAAACATCTCACCACAGCTTACTCATAAGCTGTTTTCATTAAGTAAAGAGAAAAAGTTAAGTAGTTAAGAGAAAATCACAAATATCACTCTCAAATATACCACAGCTTAATTATTGGATGATAAGCCAGAACTGGATGGGCTTATGGACTCTCACTAGCTTGCTTTATGCAAGCTAGAGCTTGTAGATTCATTGTTTGACCCTGTTTAGAGCAAGGGTTTTGTAAGTCTATCTCTCTTTTTCTTATTATTCTTACTTTCAGCAGAACTGCTTGTTATAAGTTAACACTGCTAGGCCATTTTAGCTTATTTAAGTGCTTAATCTTAATCATAATTGCTTATAAGTGTCTTATTTTGTTGATAAGATAATCTGTTTTTAATTAATTTGAGAGAAAAATGATTTTTAAGGGGTATTTTCAACTAGCAGTACTAACCTCAAGTTAGTACTGCTAGTTCACTTTTGGAACAGCATTAACTTAACACTACCAGTACTAACTCCAAGTTAGTACTGCTAGTTCATTTTCTTGGATTTCAAAGGTAGCAGTACTAACTAACACTAGCAGTACTAACTCCAAGTTAGTACTGTCAGTTAAAACTGTTAGTACTGACAGGTCATTTTAGCTTATCAGCTTATTATTTCAGCTTGTTTAAGATTTCTTTAGATTTTTAGAGTAGATTAAGCTTATTTTAGTGTACTGTTTTCAGTAGAACTTATTTGTCTTTTCAAAATAACTTTAAGAGTTTATCAGTTTTAGTTTTCTAGCTTATTTATCATTATAGTCTATTCTGGTTGCTTATTCTTATGCTTAAGTGCTTATTTCTTGTTTAATTGTGTTTTGTTAAGGCTAGCAGTACTAACTTATAACTAGCAGTACTAACTCTAAGTTAGTACTGGTAGTTAATACTGGTAGTACTGTTGTTACTTAGCTAGCAGTACTAACTATTAGTTAGTTACTGGTTAGTTAATTAATGGTGTACTGTTGTTAGTACTGTTGTGTTTCTCTTGTTTAATTTAGCTTAATTGCATGCTTAATTTGCTTATTTAGATTTAGATTAGCTTATTTGTCTGTCTTAAGCTTATTAGAGCTTATTTGTGCCTTAGTGTAAAAGTTTTTAGTGTTTTGCCTTTTCTAGCTTTAATGCTTGTTCTAGTTTATGTTCTTGTTTAATTTTTATGTGCATTTGCTTTCAGTATTAATTCACAAACATTCCTTGTTACATTCAAACACCAACCATCAATCGTCTAACGATAATCCATCTCTAGCCTCGTTGGGACATAACGACCCGGGAACACTCTATTCTGCTTCCGGTTTTCTTGATCTCGCGGATTCTGATCCTTGTTGTGTATTTATATTTATATTTGCTTATTGATACATAAAAAAAGGTGTGAGTCTTAACAAGTCAATACCCCTGCAGATGAAATCACATGGCCTAAATACTCTACATTTGTTGTGCCAAACACACATTTACTCTCCTTGGCATACAAACTGCGTTCCTTCATTTTAGAAAGTACAGCTGCAAGATGATGAACATGATCTTCCAAGCTTTAACTATAAATCAATATATTATCAAAGAATATCAGGATAAATTTCCTTAAGTATTCTCTGAAAACATCATTCATAAGAGCTTGAAAAGTTGAAGGAGCATTAGTTAAACCAAATGGCATAACAAGGAACTCATAATGCCCTTCATGAATTTTAAATAATTTTAAATGCTGTCTTGGCTATGTCATCTTCAAACATCCTGATTTGATGGTATCCTGACCTCAAATCCAACTTAGTGAATATCACAACTCTATACAATTCATTAATTAATTCCTTAATAATGGGAATAGGAAACTTGTCCTTGATAGTATGCTTGTTCAGTTGCCTATAATCCACACATATTCTCCATGAATTGTTCTTCTTTTGACCATGACTACTAGAGAGGCAAAAGAGCTTTGACTGTGTTTGATAATCCCTGAATACAATAACTCTTTTACCATTGCCTCAATGGCATCCTTTTACACTAGAGGATGTCTATAAGGTCTGATATTTATTGGTGATGTGCTAGGCATCAATTGAATTTTATGGTCTTGAGATCTCACTGGTGGTAGCTTGTTTGGAACTGCAAACACTTCAACATAAACATCAATTACCTCTTGAAGTTTAGGCTCCAGTTTTGCTTTGATTGACTCAGCTTGTTCCATAGACATTAGTTGCAACCCAGTGTTTGGGTAGATGCTTAGCATCATCAATTCAGCCCCATCCATAGCTTTTACTTTCTTAATTTGCTTCCTTATATCCAACCAATGAGCCACAGACTTGTGTGTACCTCTCAAACAAACTCTCTTATTGTTATAGAGAAATTCTATTTTTAGGTTCTGAAAATTCCATTTTATGTCTCCCAAAGTAGATAACCACTGGATACCCAACACCATATCACACCCACCCATTGGTAGGAGCATGACATTAGCTGTGAAAGTCCATACCATTGCCATTGAAAGTCCCTACATTCACTCACTGTGATTATATTGTGTCCTCCAGCTACAACTACTGCCAAAGGACAAGTACTCCAAACCTTACACCCCATTCTTTTGGCCAAGTTAACATCCAAAAAGTTGTGTGTAGAGCTTGAGTCTATCAGGATATGCAATTCATGTTGTTTAGCCACTAATCAAATCACCTTCATAGTTTGGAAAGAGCTAACACTAGATAGAGCATTTAATGATATGTGAGCCTGAGCCTGTATTTCCTCATTGACTGGATCAACCAGTGTTTCGTCAGCATCAAATTATTCCTCCTCTTCTTCCTCATTATCAGCCAATACAACCAAAGAATACAACTGTCTACTGCATTTATGGCCAGGCTCATACTTCTGATCACAATAGAAGCATAGGTTTTTTGATCTCCTGTCCTCATACTCATTTTGAGTCATTTGCTTTCTAGGAGTTCCAAACAAGGGAGTGTTTGGTTTAGGCTTCCAAGTATTGTTTGTAGTAGGCACAGGCAATAAGGACTGCTTGTTAGCATTCCTACTGTTATTAGGCATACCATTTCTCCCAGTAGTCTGATTTCCAAAAGGTCTACTTTTCTTTTTAGCAGCTTCTAGTGTAGCCTCTTGTAGTGTTGTCAAACAATAAGCATCAGACAAGGTTTTTGGCTTAAACATTCTTACACTCATCTCCAATTCAGTGGGTAAACCTCCCAGATACAGGCTAATAGCATGCTCTTCACTAACTTCCACTCTACACAACAAGTTATCAAATACATCTTGATACTCCTTAGCAGATTTGTCGTATTTAGCATTTTTAAGAGCAGCCATTAGATCGTCATAAACTGACCCAAATCGCAAAGTAATATCATCTTTATACTCAGTCCAACTAACATTGTCCCATTTGGACTTCATCAACTGCCTATGCTATAAAAGTGCCTTATCAAATAAGTGGACAAAGATGATTTTTACCTTTTCCTCTTCAGGAGTGTTGTCAATGAGAAAGAACTGATCACATTTAAAGATCCATCCCATTACATATTCTCCAGGAACTCTACTTTAGCCAATCTACTGAATTGATTAGCCTGCCTTGCTCCATGATTATTTTGATCCCCTAAACCAACAATCATCTCCCTGAGCTATGCCAAAGCATCCTCCACATATTGTCTAGTGACTGATTCATTATTAGCACTTGTACTTGCAATAGTTCGAGTTGCTGGAGCCATGAGAATTGAGTATGCTAATTTGATGAATTATGTTGAAATAGTTGTTAACTAATCTCCTTCGTCTTCAATTGAGTTAGCTAACAACTAATAAACGTTTCTTGGTCAACCTCACACCAAACAAAACTGATCATTCAATCGAAAACAAAGGATTTAAGCACTAATGCGCTGTTCTCGTGATTGCGATGAATGTGTGACACTTGATCGTGTTTCTGAACGGAATAGCATACAGTTAATCAAAGTATTAGTGTAATACTTTGATATGAAAACAGAGTTCACCGGAAAACTAGTAACGGCCACCGGAAAATAAAGTTCAACCTCAACAACTCGTCGGAAACACTTGAAACCTTACCAGGAAAAAGTCTCTGATACCACTTGATACACACTATTAGAGTCAATGTAGACTGATAGTGGATTACAAACACTTGGATCCTCAAGAAAATAAGAAACAGGTGATCGAAAGTAGAATTGTATTATCAATGACGGAAAGTTTGTTACAAGCGGTTACGAATTTGTTACACAATGAATTACATAGAGAATTAGAGAGAGAGAGAGAGTATTTTTACACATTTTTGGACAAGTAAAAAATAAATTAGACAACGACTATTTAAAAGAAGAATTGGCGGGAAAATTTATTATGAGTTTAATGAGGAGATGAACATGTGCGTCTCACGTGAGGGATAAATTCTACACGTGCCCCTTACCCTTAACTCGTTCGTAATATTTCCCTACTTTGTTTTGCTTGGCTTTATTTGTGTAATACAAAATAAATTGGGCAACGCAGTGTTTGTAGAGTGAAGAGAAACCAAATTCGTGCTGTTAATTAAATCGGCAACCGAGAAACAATCACTATACTTATCTGGTTTTGGGTTTGGTTTTTTTAAGGTAAATTCAGTTTTGCTTCTTTAAGGTTTCGTTTATTCACTTATCTTCTTTTTAACTAAAAATGTTTATTTTAGTGTGCAATGCCAAACACCCTTTAAGAAATTAGTATCACATTGGATAGAAAATTTATAAATTGTTTGTTGATGTGTGTTATGAACTCATATCAGTTCAGCTTTTGGTTTAATGTATTTATTTGACCATGTAATTCGTATTATTCCCTTTCGTCATGCGATTTTAAACTAAGGGCCTTTGTGTAGAAACAAACAAGTCATGATTTTTGGTGTCAGACAATCTTTTGACAATTATGTCATGTTATATTAGAACAAATAAAGGGTATTATAAGATCTTGCTTGGAAGCATGGTGATGCTGTAGACTCGGTTTAAAAAATAATATTTTTGGTTATTGACAGTAATTAAGAGCTTGTCCTTCACTTGTATTTGCTCTATCACGATTGCCATTTATAACGTGAACAATAGGCCTGTCAATTGGTATATAACTTTATTAGGCTTGATAACTGTGTTAACACTAATAATAGCAAGGTCAAAGTGACCATGGGCAAGATAGGATTTTAGGTATTCGTCAAGTAATTAAATCCTAGAAACATGAAAATATGGAAGGATCGATGGAAATGTTTCACTATATTAGTGGCATATCTGATATCTCTCTCATCCTATGAGAACTTGAACCAACCAAAACTGATAACATGTGAAACCATATCAAGAGAATACATATGTAACAATGCCGTCATCTTCATAAAAGAGAGTTCCATATCTGTATAAAGAGTCGCACAAAACTTTGTATACGGAATATTTATGAATTTTACTTGTAGTAGTCCAATTTGCCGGACCTTAATTGATCTTGACGGCATCTGTAGTTAAGACCTGCATTTCAGCTTGCAGAGTATGAAAAAATTGTTTATTTAATAAATAGTAAAATAGAAGAGGTTGGTCATATTTAGGCATATTATGTTATCATAAACATTCCTTATTGGCCTATGCAATTAAACATGCAATTGAACTCTGGATATTTTTTTCTTTAGGACATGGTCAACTACTTTACCCTTCTCCCTTCAAATCGGGTCATTAAAGTTTGCCCATGCAACCATTAACATTCAACAAATGTTCAAATCAGCCCATTTTCATACAAGTAGGTTGAAATTACAACCATAATAAACAACTTATCATCTATGTGGATGATTATTGTTATGCGATTGCTGTTATTAACCTTTCTTGCAATAGTGTTTAGAGCCCATTGATACATATCAACCGACCTAGCACATCTCTCAATCGTTAAGTTCCACATGGTTCATCATGTCATGAGAACATATTTACAAATAACATTTAGATTGCGTCATCTTTCACGCATTGACAACTATAAAATGTATATTTTATATACCTCACACTAACCTTTCAAGTTTCTTCATCTTCTATACACAACCTTAGCCAAA
This sequence comes from Tanacetum coccineum, assembly GCA_026074375.1. Taxonomy (NCBI): domain Eukaryota; kingdom Viridiplantae; phylum Streptophyta; class Magnoliopsida; order Asterales; family Asteraceae; genus Tanacetum; species Tanacetum coccineum. The sequence goes on along the minus strand of BQNB010004102.1, from coordinate 85,681 downwards.
CTGATTACAACCAAGACTTGTAAATAGTGACATAAAAACGAGTGGATGTAGTTTGCTCACATATCCATAAACCCAAATTAATGTTTCTTGTATCTTTGCCTATTTTTATGAATCGTGAGGACACCCTCTTTGAGTTCACTGGATTAGACATGCTTGTACGTTCATTGAAGTAGTTTTTCACGAAGCACTCATCTTCATGGTTTAGGCTTGCTTGTATGTTTATTAAACTTGTTTTTCTCACACCACTCATCTCAATTAGTGCAGTCAGAACATAAGGTTAAAATGTTACACTCAAACTCTTAAGTAACATCAGTCTATCTTCTCCAAATTCTTACGTGGACCAAAAGTCTAATTTCGGAAGCCCCCAAAAAATTGTCTAAAACGTGCAAATCCCCTCTATTTTGATCTGTTGCTATAATTTTTTCCCGACGATTATCTCAACTTATTGATCTATAAGGATACCTTCTATTATATAGGGCAGTGCTACCATGTTTTTGACCAAAAAAAGTCAACCAAATGCTGCTGAGAAGCTGTCTTGTTTTTATAACGTCTTTGAATGCTGGGTGTTGTTTTAACAAATTTCACGTGTTGTTTAATTGGTCAGTTTGAGAATGTAGGAACTGGAATATTATCCATCAAGTTGATAGGTTTGGAATTCAAAATATGAGAATGATAACCAACTATTCACACTCATCACCAACTATTCACACTCATCAAGGGGGTGGGTTTTGTTAATTAATCCTGTTTTCCTCCACTTTCCTCTTTGTCTGTTTTCACCACAAACTTATTAAGTGTTCTTCTTATAGTCATGAGAATACTCTTCAACTACATATTCTTTTATCCCACGTCCGTCCTTCCACCATAAGAACTTTTTCTAGGTTTCATTCTTCTTACTTTGACAACCACAACAAATCTCTAGGGATTATCTTTCTTATTGCTTCAACAATTCAGTGCTGGGTTTGATCAATTGCTACGTTTAGCGATGATGGCTTCTACGTATTTTTTCCGTATATGATTCTTATTCTTCTTTGTGTTCTTGCAGGTAATCCCATTTTTTCACTTAGTGGTTGCTACATATCCATTATTTGATTAGGTTAGTGTTTTAGATACTTTTTCCCTAATCTGAAATTTATTTGGGTTTGTTTTTACTGTTTGAGAACCCTTAATTAGCCACCACCAAATTGGTTAGTGGTTAGTGGTAAAGCACCTAACCTCCTCGCAAGAGGTCTAGGGTTCAAACCTCACTAGGTACGCATCTAGGGTCGGAAACGGTCACGGGGATACCTCGGTTAGGCCGCGTACATCTAAGTTACTCGCTCTCTTTGAGTAACCTGAAGAGTTCCGTTTACATGTTTTATCTTTTTATTTAAAGTTGAAATAATATTTAAATCCCACTTATGAACCAAACAACACTCTTTGAATAATTACACCTGTCCCCATTCCATCCCTAACTCTAATACCATACTCATATAGTCATAAAGTTTCTCTACAACAAACCAAACACCACCTCAAATGTTGAATGATTTTATGGAAAATTGGATGGTAAATATAATTGAGAGTTGGATAATGTTAGTAACATTTTTTTAAGGTTCAGTGACCAAATTAGAACCTAAGTAAAAGTAATTTGCTATTATTGTACATCCTCTTGTGTTTTTGCGGGGTTTAGGGGCTGCAGAATTACTCTACCAAAGTTACTGTGACCCCAACTACATAAAATTAAAGGCTTAGTTTCGCATATTCTCTCTGCCCTAGGTTATGCTATGTTTTGATGTCAGAAGCTTAAAGTTTGGATACTTGTGCATACTTTTCCATTGTGTTTGTATCTGTAGGGTTTGATTGAGTCGTTAAACCAGATTTTTGTTAGACCATGGGTCATATCAGATAGTTACAGTTGTATCTCTCTAGTTATAAGTTAAATAAAGCTAATAATTATTTCTTCAGTTAATTCTTTTAGTTCATATATTGTGTGATGCATATTCATTTATTTCTATCTAGATCCAGTTAGAAATCGGGGGTCGTGCTAAGACATACCGAGTCGCCCGTGCGTTGGAGCAAAATGTTCAGCTATAGTCGAACCATTGTGCGAAGAACTTCATTGTCAAAGTCCTGGTCATATGTAAAAACCACATCAGCTCCCCTGTATTACAATCACAGCCATACGATCTCAAGCTCCTCTTCCTCATCATCAAGCCCTAGCTTATCAATATGGAGGCGAAAGAAGGAACTTGGAAAAGAAGGTTTGATTATAGCCAAAGAACTCAAGAGACTCCAGTCGAGTCCTGTCCGTTTTGACCGGTTCATGAAGTCCCATGTTTCTCGCCTTCTTAAGTCTGACCTTGTTTCTGTCCTTGCTGAATTCCAGAGACAAGGCCTTGTCTTTTTATCCATGAAGGTTTGCTCCTTTTTTTCTCATCCTTTTGTTAGTGTTAGCTTGCATCATCTTATTGCCTATTAGACACAGTTGCACACTTGTTAAGGAGTTAATTGAGTTTGGTCAGTTGATTCAGTCATTCATTATTTCTACTTAAATTACAAAACTTACTTCAATCCCATGGCTCTTTATAGGTGATAAAATGGGTGTTTCAGACAGGTTGGCTCATGGGGTAATTTTAAGTGCGGGTCAAAATGGGTCTGGTTTTGTAATGATTTAATGTGTTAACTGTGATACAAAATATATGTTATCATTATTATAAGAAGTTTCCAATGTTTTTCCTAGTAGAGCAATTTTGTAGGTTTGCATGTTAATACACTTGGGATATTATTTGATCAGTTTGACTCGTTTCATTTGTAGTTGCATCTTTTAATTATCGTATTTTACTCATTAGACATCAAACATAACCCATATCGAATCATTTATAGTTAAAATGGTTCAAAGCTGCCACCATTATGGTTTTTAGTCAAATTATTAAGTTTTCTCCAATAGTGACAACCAAGATAGTCTTGTGTACTAAAACAATGGTACCAATATGTAGTACGAATCCAATGGGCAAATAAGTAATTCATACAATGAAATTTGACAGAAAAAGGAGTACTGCTTCTATGTCTCATCCCAATGAAAAGTTTATGTTACGATTTCCGTGACACTGAAGAAGTGTTTCATTCTCATTAGATTGTTGCAACCATTGACATTTATTTGGTTTTGCTAGACTTGAAATATAAGTTGTTTCATACATTGGTTCTTCAACATTCATCTCTTTACGACATTTTTCACTTAAAATCTGATTTGAGTTCTAAGGTTTCATTGTGCAGTTGTATGACGTAGTGCGGAAAGAAATATGGTACCGACCAGATATGTTCTTTTACAGAGACATGCTAATGATGCTAGCTAGAACTAAAAGTGTGGATGAGGTGAAGTGCGTATGGGAAGATTTAAAGAAAGAAGATGTACATTTTGATCAGCATACTTTTGGGGATATTATTCGGGCTTTTCTGGATAGTGGTTTGTTATCAGAGGCAATGGTCATATATGATGAAATGAGACGGGCACCTGACCCTCCTTTGTCATTGCCTTATCGGGTTATCATGAAAGGACTTTTACCCTATCCAGAACTGAGGGAAAAGGTGAAAGATGATTTCTTGGAACTTTTTCCAGATATGATAATTTATGACCCACCCGAAGATATGTTTGAAGACCACTCGTCTGGACAGGAGGGTGAATACAACTAACATAGCGGTTTCAAGTTACAGGACACCATCCACACCTTCAGAACCAAGGTATTTTGTTTAAAAAGTTAGAACATAGTGTGGATTAGTGTGTAGAAAGTGGCGATTTTGACCTGTTTCGTTGTGAATAGATTGATTCAGGGTATGCTTATACCAAGAGGCAAAACGGGGTAATATATAGAAAGTTGGTGAACTAGAACTAAAACGTATTTCTAATATATATACCTCCTAACTCATTTTATACCAGAAATTATATTATCAACATAAGACAGTTTTTTGTTATCAGATACTAATATTTTGTAACAAACTTTAAAATGGACAAAGTGTTTCTCGTATCACCACCCACGTATTGATCTTGACAGTCAGACAGACATCATCTTTATTCATCATTTTCTTTTTTGGAACAGATCTTTACCAAGACTTGGACATGTAAATTATTCGGTTAGGCTCAATGCTGGTTGATTTAACATCTTGTGAGGGCTTATGATCTGAATCGAGTCCTACATGAAAGTCACTATGTGAGAACAGAAGCTTATTTTGGCAACCCAAAGCTTTGTTGCAACAGCAGGAGGTAACTCAGAATAACAGTTTTTGACTTCACTATGATGTTATTGGGTTTCCAGAACTGGCATATATGTCAAAGTCATCTTTGTTTTCTTAATAGATGGTTTAAAAGATGAGGCAACTCAATTCTTATTTCATGTTTGAGTTATAAACTGAAAGTGGGTGACCCCTTTCTGTAAGCAGTAGTTCCAAAATTACAGCGGTAATGTTTTTTGGGTTTTAAGATTTCAGTTGACAGATAGCGTATAGCTTGTTGAGTTCTGGGGTTCGTGAAAGTTTTGGGATATGAACCAGATATGTTATTCCAATTCTAAATAGCGAAGGATCTTTTCGTTTTGTCGTATTCGGAATCTTCATTGATTGTCTGGAATCATTTTTAGTCGGGTTCGTGTATTCCTCGAATAAAAGTTATGTATCCCTGTATTTATCTGTATTTATTGGTGGTAGCACTAGACGGCCATGGTTTTGAGTCATATGGTCTCTATATTCAGACATATGGAATGCCAAGTGTTTGGATTATTTTGTTATAACCTTTACTGTGTGTATGTGATGCCGTACGATGTCCATGAGATATCTTAGTGGTGGTGCTTGTTACGGCTAGTAATGAAGTCATATAATAGGGTCGTGCGTTTGTCGGAGCTGTTAAAGCTGAAAAACCAAATATGAAACGTATTAACAATTTGTTGGTACGTTAGTTTCTTAAAGCTGCTTCTTGAGTTTCTAATATAATCTGAAGTGTATTTATCCACTCGTGAACCAATTTTTAAATAAGCTTATTGATGCAGGCAAGGGCACACAACATACAATGTTGATTACTTTTGAACTCTCCCAACGTCAAAATTTATTTAACCGGTATTTGCCCGAAAAATAACCCAAAGAAGTGCCAATAACTCATGCACCGAGTCGGAGTTCCCATCTCCACCAACCATAAACAAGAAAGCATATCCAACAAGTCCTAATTCCAGGTCAAGTATATTAAAGTATGTATTAAGTAAATCAATTTTAAGTTTGTACAGATTTAGTAGACCAAACTTTAGTTGTTTCTATTCCCTCTTTTTAAATGTCAAAGTTAACATCAAGCAGCATACAACTACATAATGTTACATATGAAAATTATTTTACAACCGGCTCATTTAAAGTGTTGTTTCATCTTCTCAATAGATTGTATGCTGGTAAATCTTTCACAGATGTAACATCTTCAATTGCAAGTTCCCGTTCAAGTTGCACTCTTGTGGACTTCATAACCTCCTGCATAAAGTACAGAATTCAAATGCAATTTGTAGTTTTACAACTTTCTATGACCACATTAAATTGGGATGGATATATAATTGTAGAAAATTAATACGTTAACTAGCATCACTAAAACTATGTGAATCTAACTTTTTCAACAACACGGTCTAGGAGGCTGTATGGATTTTTTCTACACTTTGGGTCACTATCGACCCATTCAACCAACTAGACCCTCTTCTTTGTTAGCTTGGTGTTTTTTTTACCACTTTGCATAAACCAAATAAGTTAATCAACCCATTCACATTAAAAAAAAATTGTCATTTGCCATGTCTACTCACATTGAATTCCATATATGAAGCGCGCCTTGCAAGCCATTGAATATCCATGAGCTTAAAGGCAACACAGTATAGTTCATCAAAAGCCGATTCATCAATGCTAAGAAATTGCAAGAACCGAATCCCTGATAAAGATGTTGGCAATCCTACAAACACAATAATAAGTGCATTATAAGAATGTACCTGCTTTAAATCAATTGGCAAACTAATAGCTTAAATTAATTGTTTTCATCACCACCCAACTAGACCTAAAGTGGATCCATAAAAGATATTTTCTGCGATATTTACTAATGCGTGTCAAGTCTATTCTTATCTTGCCTCACCACCTACATGGGTGTATTCAAAAGAGGCCGGCCACCATAATGTATCTCTGGATTATTAGAGTCAAGTGTGATGGATTTGGTATTCTAAATTTTATGTCGAGACGATGTTATACCTTCTTTTTGTATCACGTCTTAAATTTATTTCATGCAAATGCGGATCTTACATTTGAGGATTACACAAACTCGGTCCTTATTATTGAGAATATCTTCCGTGATAAAAATATTTAACAACTGATTCTCAAAAGAAAACAAACCATCTGTTTTGATCCTCAACTAGTTATCTATAGTAAGGCAATTTGGTAAACCTGCCAAGGAAGATGTAATAAAGATGAATTAAGAAACCAGGAATTTTACATAAGCTTCTTACCTGACTGAATATCCAACATTTGCACCAGCATGAAAGAAATATTTATGCCGGCTACAGCAAAAGGATACTCCCACTCAGCTCTGTCTCCTTCTCTTTTGTTCAGAAGGTTTTGAAAAGCTTCCTGTCCATAGAATGAAAACAGACTGAGAGAATTAGTTACATATCCTATCCCAAGTGACTTACGCCCAGATTATGATATTCGTGCAAAAATTGGCGTCCGAAATGTTTCGATTGTACAATACTATAATTTAGTTCAAAAGACATCATGTGCACGACTAGTAATGGCCAAATGACCAAATTAATCTCTTCCTTTTCAATGTCTGTTATCTTCTCAAAGTTATTTCCTTAAAAAGAAAAGTAACCATAAACATCAAGAACACCAAAGTCAACCCCTGATTTTAGTCAAAGATTCAAGAAAAAGACACAAACCGGATATGTCTGGGCAAAGAACATTAGATTCTCCAGAGATACGAATCCTCCACCCCTGCAGATAACATTCAACATTTGAGCAAATAAAATCCCAATTTTGCATACAATTTTCTGGTACATGCTTAACAAGATTACCTGAAGTCTGTAGAAGGATCAATTCCTTGCCACCCCATCTCCTTCCAAAGTTCTGATTTAAGTCCAGGGAATTCCCTATTTGGATAAGCTAACCTCCATAATTGCCTAAGTGCATCCTGCCACCCACAGAGAGTATAATATTGTTATTCTAATTGCAGGTATCAATACATGAGTTTTTATGAAAAAGAAGGCTCGCACAATATCACAGATTCACAGATATAATAACTAAGATATAAATATAACAATGGAATCTGAATGTAGTCCAATCTAAGAAGGGTTTATTGCAAGAAAAAGGAACTATGTTTGCTGTTTGTTTCATTAAGATGTTTCTAGTCTGACTTTGACTACCACATCTTACCATCGCATCTTACTACCACATCTTACAGTTAAAAGGTGGCTTAGAAAGTCTAAACGTGAATCAAATAATGTTGTTTGTTTTTGTCAAATTATCTGAATGATTTAAATTTGCAAAATTTATATATAAAATCATCGCATTGGGGTGAATAAGTACCTCCCATAAACATAAAACGAAACATTTTTATCATACGTTTAACATAGTCAATAAATTATCTTAATACATATATATTTATGATAATAAAACACTATTACACATCCTAAGAGACAATATAAGGCAATAAGACAAGTCCCCCGCCTCTTATTGGGTAAGAGGCAATATATACCGCGTCTGACTCAAAAAGAAAAAACATACAACTCTTTAAGAGGCTAGTATGACATTTTTGTAAAAATAAACACTAGTCTATTTCTGTTTTTATTCATAAAAACCCTCCTAGTTTCTCAATCTCTCGATTTAATGTAATTTTAAACTTTGTCAGCACCTAAAAGGTTTTTTTACGCCACTTTAGAAAGACAAAGTCAACACATTCAAGCCTACGACACGTCATCTATCACACTACATTTTGACCTGGTAAACTGCGCAGATGACCTTCATTCGAAATTTTGAATGTTGTCATTGTGGTTGAAAAGAAAGGAGCTTACTCAAATAAAAATCAGACCAAACTTGGTTACATTTTTAGGCACTAACCCACTTAGAAACAAGATATCTATATCTATAGAATAAATGCATTATAAGTAATATAGATATAGATAGATAGAGCTAACTTGTAGGTTTACTCTAAGATGAGTAAATACCTTACTAAAGTTTCAAGAGAATTTCTCAAAATTACCTTGCGTCTTTTTGTTCTTAATCAAGTTTCAGGATATTAAACCGGGAAAACTTTATTTCTTTGACCTAATTTAAAATTGTCTACCACTTGTGTGTGTTGGAAGCACCACGGTCCAGGCGAAATTCGCTTTAGTAGTAGTTCTTTTCCACTGAGCTGTTTTTTTTCACAAACTATTGTCTATTAATTAAACCCAATCACCAAGTCATCCTAAAAGCTACTCGATACAACCCGCAGTAAAGCGCGGGCACCTTAAAAAAACTTACAAGCAACATACAGAAACAGTGTTATATGCCTTACATACATATCAATCTGGAGTGAAATTACTAGTTCTAAGGCTATGTATAAGTTTCTCTTGGTAAAAGTTTCTCTTGGTAACTTAGTTCCCAAACCTGTTTTGGACACATTGCTTATCCAAAAACAGAATAGCATATACATGGCATAATAGCATATAGATGGATCTGATACAATTAACAATGAAGCATCTGTGTTATACTTATATATTTTGTTCTTGCAATAATTTGAAAAGTTTATGCAAAAAAGGTATTGCAACTTCTTAGGCATCTCCTCCAATTCAAATGGGGCACCGTAAAAGAAGGGGTCCTATAACTTACAAAGGGCAATAATGTTACCGTGCAAAATCCTATCCTGATATGTTTTCTACACTTCTCGCATGTGTATCACTATATGTAGTTCCAAGTCAATCATAATAGGTCTGACATAGTCAGTAAAAAAAGTTTACAAATAAAACCAATTTAAAAGAAGTCAAGGACTTTGATCTATAAACATGGTGAAAGTTGGTTGTGATTTTATTCAACGTCAACCCAATATACAATAATTAAGAAAACAATACGGACACTAATAATCTCCCTAGCATCTCTATAACGAAACTAATGCTGATGCCATATAATTGGGATAAATACCTTACTGTGTTCCTGCATTAATAAGTATCCTAAGTATCTCTTATAGTCATACCAGATAGATAACTGTAATCTTAACTCCAAAATAATAATACATAATTTAAAAAGGATATAGCAAAATATTCAACTTCAAGGAGAAGACACAATCAAAAAGACAGGACAAAACAATCAAAGAACACTCACTTGATGCTCGGAACAAGAACCATCAAAAGGCACCGCCAATCTTTTCTGCAGAGTGCTAAGTCTCACCTCCTACCCACATTACCATTGAGAGGATAAGAAGGAAGCAAAAAATAACAACATGAAGAAGCAAAAGTCTTATAATATAGCATGCTGGCTACAAAATTATTTTATTTTTACCAGAGCGTTTGTTTCTTTTTGTACAAAAATGTGTTTGCATCATTAATTAATTTTATTTCAAATCAAGGCAGAGTATCTACACCAACATATTCCAAAGCCATATGATGTTATAGCTGTACAGGACCCATCAGTTGTTACCTGTAATGGAGTAAGTATTGGTGGAAGAAACTTTCTTGTAAGTTCGCTCCCTGTTGTTGACGGCGATGACAAAATCCGGGCAATATATGATCCAGATCCAAGTAGAAGTCCTGCTACAAAACGGAAACAGAATTTGGTCGGCCAATACTACTAAATATTGCAAAGACAAACACTCGAGCTATATAATTCATCAAAATGATTACATAAAAGCGAAAGTTAAAGAGGGTTCAATCAATATGGCCTTTCTGAATAGAATCAAGCAAGTTCTAAATGGTATGAAAACAAAGTTTATTATGAAAATGCCCATTTTCTTGTGTTCTTTCTAGATTAGTGCATCTGCAACTACCGTGAAAAATCTCATTCTTTGGCTTAAAAAGAGAATCTGATAACCTGCAAACTCTTATTATTCCTTTATGAACCATGAAAATTTACAGAAGATACACATCTGATCATAGAAAGTTAAAAACATGAAGTAGTGCTACCCAAGAGTCATAGAAAAAGCATGACAAAAACTACATCAATTCTATGACTTGAACTGCAGATACTAGTACTTGAACACAATACATGTCTTGAATTGCTTATATAAGTTTCTTTTATTCAGTACCATTGCAAATACAGATCTTCTAAAAAAACTAAGTGTGACATACAATGCCCATAATCTAAAGAAAAGATAAGTGAAAACAAAGACATATATGGCCTGCAAGCTATACAGAATTATAACTACTCTAGTGACTTCAATTTACATGTAAACATCTTAGTAATTGAATAGATATCCCCAGCTTAACCTTTGATTTGAAAGAAGCTGCTGCCTAGCATTCAAACTATCAATTTCAGTCTAATACTTTCTAAAACGTCCGCATTAGTATATCTTATGATCAGCTTTAGACCACCAATTTCATACCAGCTTAAACCCAACAAAACAGGTTATCAATAGTAAAATTAAATTATCTGATCACCCCTTCTTATGGAGTTAATATGAGAGACTTTTACTACAATTATACAAGACAATTTGAGAGACTTTTACTCCAATCTCACAAGACATGTTCCAATATTTATACAAGTGTCCTTTTTTGGTCATTTTATGTATTCATTTAAATAGCAACTGGTGTTTAGTTACAGTTGAGTATTTGAGTTGAGTATTCAATTCCGATCATCCAAGATCACCTAGCCACTTTGTAAAACGAAAAAAAGGGTTACCAAAAGAGGCTGTGTTTGGCGACGAGCTTTTTGGAGTGATTAGACTTTCGAATATGATGCTTGTTTGTGAACTAGCGTTTAGCTTTTGAATTTTGTTTAAACACTCCTACTCAAAACGCTAATAAAAGAGTGTGTAACATTAAGAAGGTACAGCTATGTTACCTAAATGCTTTTATAAAACAGAGACATTACTGCTCATTGCTATCTTGCACCTACTACTAAGGGGGTGTTTGGCTAAGCTTATATGATGGGCTTATGAGCTTATTAGCTTATATGTGTTAAATAAGCCTAAAGCAAGTGCTTGGCTAAGCTTATATGAGTGGGCTTATAAGCTTATATAAGGGGGTTTTGATAAGCCCAAACTTTGTGACTTATACGAGGAGGGGTGGGCTTATATAACAATATTATATAAAAACCTTTTATAACCTCATTTAATAACTACACCATTAATGTTCATGTACTTTTTTGTCATTTTACCTTACCAACTATGATTAGCTAAGCCAAACACTTAGGAAGAGCTTATGAGCTCATGATATATAAGCCATAAGCCGCTTATATAACATAACCATAAGCCCAATTCATAAGCTTAGCCAAACGCCCCCTAACTACTACCAGTTTTGTCAAACATACCTAACCATTGTGCCCATTCTGAAATTATGTGAGAGAATAGAAACGTCCAGTGGAGGTGTTCTTTTCTTCTTTGGTCATATAAAATATCTTCAAGCTTTTGTACCTGCAATAGATTCAGTTAATGAATTTCTCCAAATTAAAGGGAAATTCCATAACTTGATAACAGAATATCTGCAGACCTCTAATTCCTTAGCCTTGTATTCATCATTTTTGGCGAGCAAAGGTTCATTCAAGTCATCTAAATCTGTATCTATTAAACACTGATCAACTTCCTGGTTACGGATTCTTCTCCTTATTGTTTGTGACGTCATTTGTCCTTTATTTATTCAAATATAATTTCCTGTTCAAATGAAACATGAAACAAAAGTTTAGGTAAAGCTAATAAGCTTCAAATCAACTAAACAATGATAATACATAGCCTAACGGTATCTGAGATGCTCACCAACCAAGCGGTTGTGGGTTCAAGTAAACGTGTGACATATCTCTATTACATATAATGCAAAAATAGTTTTCCATAATCCTTAAAAAAAAACATAAAAATGAGTAATGTTTAACTCCCATAATACCCCTTTAAAACTTAAATTCAATCTTTTGTTTAGTTTTTTAACATACAAACGTTTTTAAAAATAGTTTTGTTTTCTAAAACTAGCCAATCTTTACCATTGTTTATCTTTTTTCACAAATTCATCCCAATCCAGATCCATATATCAATATCCCAATTTGTTAAACTGGAAGTGGTATGATGTTTTTGTCATCTCGGTCAATTGGTAAATGTTAGACGAAACACTTAACCACAATATCTAAACTACACGTATTTGCCGCTGGTCGCTATGGACAGTAATAAAAAAAAACAAAATTAGTTGTAATATTGTAATGAATGGATGCAAAGTTTGAGAGTGATATAAAAAAGCATCAGAAATTAACAAAGTAGTAAGTAATTAGCAGATGATACATGCCTTGTGGTTGATGATTATTCAAGTACAAGAAGTAAATTCATGAATTGGTTATAGTATTATTATTATGTATGGGCATTGTATTAAGTGATTCCTAGAGTAGAGGTGATTTAATCATATAATCAAGTTGAGATGAGTTGTAATGGGGGAGAGTGAATTTATTTAATAACAAAATCATCAACAGTTACCTTGAGGAGGAGGAGGAGGAAAGGTCGTGAATGATGATAGAAATAATAATTATGAGGAGGAGAAACAATTCCTCCCTAACCTTTCCTTCTCTCTGTTCTGTCTTTTTTTTTTTATCAAAACAGAAAGAAAGAAAGACAAGACTTTCTTCTTTACGTTTCCTGTACGTCACCCCCACCGACTCACTATTAATCCCCGCACCAAACCTACTCCTTTTTTTTTCTTTTCTATTCTGGTCAAAAAAATAGGAGATTCATTTTTGTAATACTAGTACTTTTCAATCAAAGTAAATCATTCGGGTGTTTGGATATTGTGATTTCCAAATAATATTAACGTAAACACAAGAAAAGTAAATAACAAAAAAAGAAAATTGATAGAAACTTAGAACTTTGTATTTACTTAGGCGGGACGGTAGAGGTATAAACTCATCGAAGTGAGTTTATAAGTCGTGTGCGACTTGCCTTCCCATCCCAAAAGTCATCTTGATTTTCATGTCTTTTCGATGAGTCACGCACCTATGTGAGTTTTTAGATCCATTTCACATTAAAAAAATCTTTTTTTTAAAAAAATCTCTACGTTATAAATACTCCATACACAATTTTCACCGGTCATTTTATACACTTACCTTCTTAATTTAGCATAAACTTCTCACGATTCCTCATATTATATGCGACTTGTTCATCTCCGACACATACATCGGATGAAATCCAAGCTTTTTGTTAAAATTTATGGACGAAGGATATCGTTATATCGTCAAGAAAGCTATATTATGGAAGTTAAGCACTGTACCTCTTTTTTACCTATAAATACCCACTACTTCACTCATTTTTATACACAACTCTCCTAATTTATATACACTTCTCACATTCCTCATTTATATGGCTTGTTCACTTCCACACACCATCGATGAAATCCAAGCTTTGGTTTAAAAACTTATGGACGAAGATATCGTTCGTCAGAAAGCGATTATGGAGTTAGCCGTGCAATTTGACAATGCAAGCAAAGCTAAAGACGATCTGAGAAAAGCATACGAGAAATGCAATGATATTCCATAAGAGAGTCGTGCTTTAATCGACACTTTTTTGAAACAAGAATCTGATAAAGATTACGAGATGAATCTTGCTATGTATTTTTGAATTCCAACGGCTACTTTTCTCCTATAAATACCCATTTACCATCATTCATTTTCTCACACAAATTCTTATCAAACTCTCTCATTTTCTCACACACACACCATGACTAACGAACCAAACGAGGTGTGAGCTGCTATCCTTAGGCGATTACGAACCGAACAAGAAAAGGAGCTTCAGTTGGTTAACAATTTGTTGGGTGAGATAACTCGTTATCTCGTCCAAGAAGCTAGACCGTGCTGAGGAGGAAATGAGGGTGCGTTCGCTGGCTCTCGACGTGCCACTTAACAGCTTCAGTCTGCAAACTCTACGTATGAGCTCGAAATAAGATACGCGTATCTTAAACATCTTGGAGGCCGCTAGAGAAGAAGGGATCAGAAGCATGGATGAGAGGCAAGAACTCATCAACAATTACCGAGCAATCTAAAAGCTCGTGTTATCGTATCGTAATTTGTTTCTTATCGTATTTTAAATTTCGTATGTCGTTTGTTTTTCGTTTTTTTTAAATGTATTTTTTGTTTCTGTGTTGTAATTTTAATTTTAATTTAGTACGTTTTACGTTTTTATTAATTTCGTACGTTTGCGTTTACATTAATATTTACGCTTTTAGTTTATGAATAAAATTATTTAAAAAATGGTGAAAATAGATGAGTTTTAGTTGAAAGGTGAGTTGCTATTACGGTTGAAAGGTGAGTTGTGAGTTTTAAAGTTGGAGAGAGAAAGCTAATGTGGCGCTGATGCGGATTTTGCAAACTCACAAGAAGTTTTACAATCCCCTTGGCAGAGTACCTAACCGTTGTAGTGTAGTAAGGTAAGACTCGGGGGTTGTTATCGTTCTCTAAGGGAATAGGTTGGAAAGGCTCGAACAGAATAAAACAGAGGTCTAAGGGTTGAGAGAAGATTATTTTTGTATTTTTATATTTTATAGAAAGCAAGTAAAATTTTGGTTTTAAAGGTGGTTTGGTTTTAACTAATTAAACTAATAATTAAATATAAATTACTTTAGTGAAAACTATATGGTAAACGAACGTATTTACTTAGTCATGCAATACTCCTCAGTTTGCTTCTCCTAATTCTATTGCTTTGTCACACTTGTGATTATCTGTGTAAGTCTTTCCTTAGTTATGAACGAATTACAAAAAAACGCCGTCTACGTAATATTCTGTTAAGGCAACGCACAAGTAAGGTAGTATGAAGACTATTAAAAGGACCCTAAGTGTACATTACATGCATAAAACACTTAAGAGGGATCAACCATATTAGGGGTAATGTAGTATGAAGACTGTTACAGATGGTATCCTTTCTACACACTCGCGTTTTTCTAGACGTCTATGCTAATGTAATATTTTATAGCTAGTTTTCTTGATCCCAACGCGCACATCCATCACAAGAAGCAATATTAAAATGATCTACAAACTAAGTTTCATGCAATCATAAGTAAATACTAAAGGATCTAGGCTAACATGTTAAAAGGAAGTAAAGAACAAGAATCAATCACACAATACATAGACATATTAGATGATAAAAGATAGGAGATCTCACTTGATTAAAACATGTAATTAAAGCTGATACAATAGGGTTTTGACACCCTAAAACGGCCTAACTAGCAGCTATAATCGTCTTCTAAAAGTAGGGTTCGGTTCCCAAAAGTTACGCACTAAAAACCCTAAAAACGAGTTTGTATATATAGGAAAACGGGCGCGACGATGTCGCTTTATAATCCTGACGTCGTCGCTCCGCCAAATATTCTAGGGCTACTTTAAGTCTGTTGGATCATGACGCCGTCGCAAGAAATCTGACGCCGTCCTTTGTAAGCCATGACGCCGTTGATGACATCAAATAACGTCTATTTTATAGCATCATTTATCCCACGATATTAACCCATTTTGTATAGTTATTGAAAAGAATTGTTACTTAATCGTTTATATTTAAGAATTGCAGTAATTATGGAGTAATTGGTGAAACATAGCAAAAGGCGCGCATTCTGGAGCTTAAATGAAGATATTTTGAAGGTTACTATTCTGAAGACCAATACGCCGTATCCATCAAGAAGATACAGCGTATCCGTGCCTGCACTCACCAAAGACCACAGAAGATTAAAGATCAATACGCCGTATCTAGAGGACTCAATACGCTGTATTCAAGATATGAAATCAATATAATATTCTGGAAGATATCAAACGTGGTCCCTACTCTAAGAAATCCCCAATATGCCGTATTCAACCCATTAGATACGCCGTATTGAACCGACTTCCAGACATTATAAATAGAAAACTCAAAAATGAGTTTTAAGTGTGCTAGATCATATTCTCGATACCTAAACCACAAAAGTCGATTTTCAGAGGAGAAAAAGAGCAGAAGAGGTCAAGCAACGTATTCAATTTCATAGGAGACGTCGTGTAATTCCATATACTTTAGTAATCGTTCAGTTTTTGGTATCATTCGTTAACTCGGTTAGTTTACCTTGGCTAAATTATTACTCTTGTATTTATTATGACGATTGAAGACTAATACCTTCGGGTATTAGCCATTATTATGAAGATATGAATGTTTGGTATTTGTTTATATCGATTTCTTGATTTATCGTTGTATGCTTGTTTATGTTTATCAATTCATACTTGTTTACGCGCTTTTGTATGCTACCTATCATTCAACTGGATCTAGCCAAGTGGACCAAGCGGATCTAGAGTCCGGGATAGCTCTCCGTATAGTAATTTATACACCTAGAATAATAGTTACACAAATATTGTCCTTCTAAGTCTGTGTCTAGGATACGCTTCAGGCTTAACTAGTTAATTGGATATTGCCAATGGTTTATTGATTGTGTTGACTAGCAGGTGACCTAGATAATTCAACAAATAACGTTCTGATTCCATTGGATAGTTGGACAAGTGGACTACTAGTGTATAGATTGTCATTAAGCGGTAAGTGGGTAAAGTCTCTATGAGCTAGGGTTTAACAAGATCACCATTGCTTTAATCCTTAAGATAGATTATAATCAGCAAATAAGGATGCTTTATGCGGATGCTTTAATTGTGACAGAATTAACGTGTCTAGGTCTTAGGATGATGTAACGCTTAAGTCTTAAGAATGATATGCCACCTCGAGAGAAGAAATCATTGCACTAAATAAACAAACCAACGTTTTAATCAGATTAATAATGGTTAATGTTAGAAATAAAGAAATGTTCTACTTGTAAGCACTATTATAAAGTGCAGGGACTAAATATGTTAAGTAAGGAAAGTTTAGTCAACAATTGTAGTCACCAACCAAACTGTGCCAGTCTCTCAGGCTGAAAACCCTCCCTTTCCATTAAAATTAGGATTTACACTGACATAAATTTAACATAGGATTAGAATAGAATTAACATATATTAGATAACTAAATTATTAATTAAATTGATAGATTTAACCTCGCTCTTAGTGATCGACACCCTACTTACCACGAAACTACTACCGATCGGGTACACTGCCCGTTAAAGTGTTATTTTTGGTTGAGTCGGTAAAATATAAATTTAAAACTTGAATCATATAAAAAACAACCCTACACTACAACACATCAGCGGGATCCATGTGAATGCCCATACTGTCAATCACGTGACCAAGGAACTGTACTTTTGGAATCCAAAATTCACACTTAGAAAATTTTGCATACAACTCCTCTTTCTTAAGCAACTCCAAGATTAACTTGAGATGCTCTTCGTGCTCTTGCTTGCTCTTCGAATATATCATAATATCGTCAATAAAGACAATCACAAATTTGTCCAGATATGGTTTGCACACCCGATTCATGAGGTCCATAAATACAGCAGGTGCGTTTGTCAAACCAAATGGCATAACTTGGAATTCATAATGTCCATATGGAGTTCTGAATGCGGTCTTTGGAATGTATTCTTCTTGAACTCTTAGTTGATGATAACTCGATCTCAGGTCGATCTTCAAGTAGACACTCGACCCTTGAAGTTGATCGAACAAATCATCAATTCTTGGAAGCGGATAACGGTTCTTCACCGCTAGCTTATTCAATTCCTGGTTGTTAGAAATAGAGAAATGACCTACTTGTAAGTACTTTAATAAGTACAAGGACTAGAAGTGTTAAGTTAGGAAAGTTCAATAAGGAAAGTTAACCAAGGGGTATAAATAGAATTTATGCCAAGGTTAAGTGTAACAATTTCATTTAATCAAAAGGCATGTTAAGAAATTCTCTCTCTAAACATACACATTATTACACCTTCATTTACACACACTATATTCATCAATCAATATCTTATGCTTAATATGTGGTATCAAGAGCCAATGATTACGGATTAGTGCTTATTTTAGTGTTTGATTATGTTTGTGAGATTGAGATTTTGCTTATTTTTGCTTAATTCTCAGCTTATTGCTTATTCAACAGCTTATTCGTGCTTATTCTATGTTTCTATGCTTATTAAGTATGATAATTAGCTTTTTAAGCTTATTTGAGCTTAATTCGTGCTTATTCATATTGCTTAATAGGATATTTAGTTATGTGCTTATTCTGATAAGTATTGCTTATTCCGTGTGCTTATTCTGATATTTGAGTGCTTATATGCTTAAAATTGCTTATTTTGTGCTTATTAGCTTATTTTCATCTTAATCTGAGTGCTTATTGCTTATTCAGACGAGTTTTTA
The DNA here is from genome assembly GCA_026074375.1 of Tanacetum coccineum. Taxonomy (NCBI): domain Eukaryota; kingdom Viridiplantae; phylum Streptophyta; class Magnoliopsida; order Asterales; family Asteraceae; genus Tanacetum; species Tanacetum coccineum. The sequence goes on along the minus strand of BQNB010004102.1, from coordinate 67,288 downwards.
GCTTATTCGGCTTGATCGTGTGCTTATTCAGTTTATTTTCTGCTTATTCAGTCAAACAGCTTATTTTAAATCTGGTTATTTTGTGCTTATTTTGATGCTTATCTGGTTTTAAATCTGCTTGTTTGCTTAAAAACTGCTTATTTTTTTTCAAGATCTGAAAACGGTTTTTTTAACAGATTTGTAACAAACTTTGTAACAACTTTGACCAAGTTTGACTTTTTGGTCAAAGTCAAAGATGCGTTTTTCTTTTACGCATTTTTGGAGATAGACGCGTTTTCTGGAAATCAAAAGAAGGAACCGAACAACTCATAGAAGCAACCGATCTATCATATCATAGAAGCAACCGATCTATCAGCTCATAGTAGCAACCGATCTTTCACATCATAGGAGCAACCGATCTATCAGCTCTTTAGAAGGAACCGAACTACCATAAATACAAGCAAAACTATACATCTTTTTAACTCAGATCTAAACCAATAAAGTAAAGAAGAAAAACAAAAAGATATATAAATCTACAAAGATCTTAGTAGGTAATTCGGGTGTATTTCTTGTGTGTACCCAAGATCTTTAAAGATCTATTTCACCCATTAACCATATCCTCATAGATCTAATTCGGGTATATTTTTTAAGCTTAGCTTCTTTTACTGTTCGAAAATTAAACAGAATAGAACAAAAGAAAAGTGTTTCATTCATTCTTTCTTTCGGTTCAACAAGGATAAGAACGAAATCATATTAAACAAAAGCCTACCTTAGATCTTTATAAAAGACCTTTCATGCTAGATTCGGTTTTTGAGACAAAGAAGATTAAAAGGGTTCGAGTGTTTAATAGAAAAGAAAAGACAGATCCTTTGTGGCTTGAGTCTCATTCGTTAAGAGTATAGGGTTGCTAACTGAGTTTTGTGAGAAGAGATAAGGAGTGATTCAAAAGAGGTGGCTATATTTGTCTTGCCGTTATACGATATTGAAAGAAGAAAAAGAGAGGCGTGCGTTTGAGTTGTAGGGTTAGAATAATGTGTGTGGGTGTAGTCTTATATCAATAAGTTAGGGTTAAGTGTAAACAACGTTTTATATCTGATTTTTAGGGTTGCATTGTTTCTTTTAAGGCTGGGCCTAATTTGTTTCTAAAAGATCTAATAAAAATCACGGGCATTAACAATCAAAAAGAAAATTGCAATAGATAGTGTTGCGCTTACTGTTTGTTTCTTTTTGATAATCCAAATTTTGTGATGGTTGTGCAAATGTGTGATAGTGAATTTTTGTTTTACAAATAATTACTTGGGATGAACATTGGATTGATATGTCATTTGGGTCGGGTATATATTTTTCAAAAGCCAAGTATGACATAGCAGGTTTGCTAGGTATTTCATTTTTAAGATTTGAACGGTTATAAGTTTAGGATTATTTTTAGTCTACGTTTTTAATTGAGCTTAAATAATCCTTTTTAGTAGAAACATTTTTTAGTAGTAGTGTTATTCATAATAATAAAAAAAATTATTGTTAAAATTTTGTGTTAGATATTTTTTTAGTGATAATTTTTTTTAGTCTACGGATTTTTTTTAAGAATTAAATAGTTTTAGTTTTCGGTTTTAGTTTTAAAAAAAACGTTTGCGAGATATTAGTTTGTTGTGTTTAATTGAGCGCGTTTATCGGGTTATTCGTTAGAATTTTTGTGGAATTTTAGAAACGAGTTGGGTGAGTTAGAATTAACAAATCGAGTGTATCTGATTCGTTCATCATGTATATGAGTAGCTGGGATAAGTGGAGTCTCGAATCATATAAAGAAAAGTGTGAAAAACTTGAGAAAGAAAACGAAAAATATATAATCAATTTTTCTTCGCTTTATGATAATGACAGACAATATACTAAAAAGATTAAAGAACAGGATGATTTAATTGACACGATGAGTGATCAATTAGCTGAGCTGAAAAACACTATTAAGATTCAACAAACGACAATTTCAGAGCTAAAAGAGTGTCTACGTAAAAAGGAATCCGAAAATGAACATCTGAACTCAAAGATTGTTGATTTTACAACGGTTCAAAATCTTCGAGCGCAAGTTAAGGAACTTCAGAGTGAAAATGAACATTTAAAGTCAAAAGTCGTTGATTGTACAATGTGTCAAAAACTTCAAGTATAAGTTAAGGAACTTAAGAGTGTAAATAAAAGTTTGAATTTATTGGTTGAAGAGCTATCTAAGGCACGTGCACTTGCGGAAGCAAATTTGAGAGAAAGAAATGAATTAATTTTTTATCAGTGTAAGAAAATGCAATTTTTGGAAGAACATTGTGAGCCATTTTATGAGGTACCATCTGAGTTTGATTCAGAAATAGTTCATGACACACAAGATAACTCAGAAAAGGATTTGATTTTGAGTTTGCAAACACAAGTAAAAAAAACTATTGAATTGGTTGTACGTTTTTCAGATGAAAAATATTTTGCGTTAAAAGAAATTGAAAGCTTAAAAGATGAGATAAAAAGTTTGCAAATTGAAAATCAAAATCTAAAATCTAGAGAATCTGAGTTGAATAATCTTAAAAAAGTGTACGAGACTAAAGAATCTGTGTTGTTAAAAGATATTGATCAAATGAAATCTCAAGTTTTAGAACTTTTGAAGGAACTTCAGATTTCAAATCAAGAGATGAAACAGCAAATTATTCTTTTTGAAGAAGACAAACGAATGTTTTTGACTAAAAATGAATTTCTTGAAAAAGTGTCTTCTTCAGTGCAAAAAGAGAATAATGATTTGTTGGCTTCAAATGATGTTTTAAAACAAAGACTTCAAACAAAGTTTAAGTTTTAAAACATGATAATTCTCTTGAGAAAATGTTTGAAATGATCGAGCAAGAATATGAATCAAACTTTTCAAAGATTTTCATTACAAGTTCAACTATTGAGACTAAGAATTTGGAACTTGTAAAGGAAATGGGGGATAAAGTGAAACATTTTGATGACGAGAAAAAGGCGTTTGAGATTAAGATTTCAAGGTTGGAAAAAGTTTTAGCACAACGAGTCAAAGATTTTGATGATGTCAAAACAGAGCTTTCAAGAAGAACTGACAAATTTGAGACTTATTTTGCAAATCTTGAAAAATAAAATGCTTTATTAAAGTCGCAGTTGGCATCTCAAAATTACACTTCGTTGCAAAAAGAAAACAATGATTTGAGAACATCCACTATATGTGTTGTGAAGAAGAAAAACATGATTTTTTTTGTATTGAAAAACTTAAAAAAGAGAACAATGATGTTGAAATGCATTACAAAAAGAAGAGATCTGTTTTGTTTTTTGATTCAATAAAACAGGAAAAAGGTTGTTTCGCAAAAAGTGAAGTAGTCTTCTTTGATGTTTCGGGAAAAAGATTTTCACTGGGCAAATTATTCAAACGATTTCAAAAAAATGTTTTCTCAATTTAAATACTTATTTTTGCAAAAGATAGGAAGTATTTAAATGAAACACATTCATTTCCCGAAACATTTTCTTTTCAAATCATGTGAAAAACTCGAAAGTTCAAATACAATATGTGGAAAAGTAAGAAAAACCAATTCCAAACGATTTTAAATATTCTAGGGTTGAATATTTGCAATGGTAAAAGAGATGATTCAGTTTTGAAAAAGGTGAAAGATGTAATGTTTCCATTCATTTCAAAAAGAATTTATTACAATGAAACACCGTGTTTCAACAATAAATGGAAATCTGTATCCTCCTCAAGGGTTAAAACATCGAATGAAACACCGAGTTTCAAAACGGTGTTCACACCTTTGGGAAGTTTTAAAACTCCTAATGAAAAATCATGGTTTTATAAGTCATATTGGTCGCAAATTATGAGAAGGAGTTTTTTAAATCACCGTCGATTCCAAAAAAAGTTATTCAAATGATACAACGGGTTTACAAAATCTCCTTAGAATTCAACTTCTATGATCAAATCGACGAAACTTACATATGGTTTCAAAATATAGTAAACCGTTAGTAACATGCTTAAGTGCGGGTACCAAATGTTGTTATTTAATTTGATAAGGAACTTAAACATCGGGTTTCAAATCTCCTTGGAATTCAACCTCTATGCATCAAATCGACGCAACTTACATTTGGTTCTCCAAATATGGTAAACCCGTTAGCAACGTGCTTAAGTGGGTACCAAAAGTTGTTGCTTAATTTGATAGAAAGTTCAAAAAGATTTTCTTTTACAAAAGTTTAAAACAAAAATACAAAAAGATTTTCTTTTATATAAAATTTAGAAAATACAAAAAGTTTTTCTTTTATACCAAATTAAAAAAAAAATTATTTTTTTTATAATGGCTTTCATACAATGTCAGTATGAAACCCGTGCTTAATATAATGGCTTTCATACAATGTCAGTATGAAACCCGTGCTTAATATGATGGCTTTCGTATAATTCAGTACGAAACCCGAGCTTCATTTGATGGCTTGTGTACATTTCAGTACATAACCCGTGCTTTAAAGAAAAGAAGGTGTACGCTTCAGTGCATCTATCTTTGAAAAAGAAGAGAAGTCTTCTTTGACTTGAGTCATTGATAAATATTTTTCAAAATCTTTATGTGGTACTTAAAAGATAAAATCAATTTGTTTCAAAAGTCAATGATCTCAAGTTGATGAGTTACAATCGATTCGGATTTTTAAAATGTGGTTCTTTCAAGATAAAATCAATTTTAAAAGGTCTTCAAATCGATGTACTCTTTGTGAAAAGTGTCTAAAGAAATAAAGGACTCAAAAGTGCAAAGAGGAACTCCTTTATAAAGGTTTTAACGAAGATATGGTATTTTTCGAGGGGGAGTGTCCGTATATGTTGTTGAAAAGTTTTCAGAAAGAAACAGAAATGGAAAATTGTTTTACATTTCACCTTCACATATCCGTATTTTTGCGTTTTTAGCTTCATGTTAAAAATGTTTCTCGGCATATGTTAAGGGGGAGTGTCTTTATAATGATTGAAAACTTTTAAAGATCAAAATTTTCTTCTTCATATGATGTTTGTGAGAATGATGAAAAACAGAAAGAGAGATTTGTGAGAGAAAAATAGAAAGAGAGAAATGAGAAATCGTATACTTGAAAAAATGAAAGTATATGTCATGTGCTTCAAAAGCAAGAACAACACATGAAAAGAAAAAGAGAAAAGTATGCAAGAAAAGAAATGCCACCGCATACAAAAACAGACAGAGTGATTGTTCTACTTTTTCTTGATATCATCAAAATCTCATGATATGATTTCAGATTTTCATCATGGTTTTCAGAGACATTCTTTCTAAAGGAATTATCTTGGTGTATGTTGATTGAGTTGTATGGTGTGATTTAGTTACTCCCAAAATACTCCTATGATCTTCCAGAACCGGAATTGATCTACCCCGGAGTCTTCCTTCCAATTTAGGAATGTTAGGTCTAGGTGATGGAGTTTGAGGTGTAAATCAACATGTTTCGAATGCCAAAAGGACTTAAGTGATAAAGCTTTGAATGAAAACAAATGAAAGAAAATGATAAAGTTGTCAAAAGTGACAAGAATATGATGAAGAAGAATCAAATGATAAGCAAAATGAAAAGGTTGGAGTTGAAAAGTGAGAGGCTTATAAGAAAAGATGAAGGGTGTTTTTTCCTACACTAGGATAGAAACCGGGTCAACTCATAATCTATCGGATTTCATTCGTTGATTTCTGGTATTGAAGTAGACATCATGGACCCAGTGATGCAAATGCACAACCCCTCCTAGCCACTCAAATACTTCTCAAAAAGTATTTGTTTCATTCTCACGGAGATTAAACGCATAATCTATCGACTTCTCATTCCGAGAATGTTGGTATTGAATAAAGGACATTCTGCTCCAGTCCTTGCTTACTAAAAGTGCACAAGAGTCTAGAGCCAATTTGATATTCAATGAAATATCTTTAGGACACAAAAGTACGTTTGTATTAAACATCAATGATACAAAAGGTACAATGATATATGTCTTTGTGACATTGCATGTCTATGTGACATTGCCGGAACATTCTGGAGTGATACTATAAAATAGTATTCACAATGATTGAATGGAAATCCTACCAGTGCTAACATCATGCCAACGCTGAACGTAGGTCACTATTTGAAAATGATTGCTTAATGATTCAAATTAGTGTTAACTAGTAATCTATGTGATCTAGTGGTTATGTGTTTCCCAGGGTAACACAACACTAAGTTCACGAGATCAATGCTTATTTGGATTTCATGATCATATTTCCGCATCCTTATCATCGAGATATTGATTTGATCATATTTTTCAAATATTTCATCAGAAATTTTCAAAGCATGATCTTGTGATATATGCACTTCATGGTTAATGTGGAAGATGGTTCTTAGTCTGATAATTTTCCATTTCATCTACAACATACAAAAACAACATTTCTACCTTTCACAAGCATGACCACTTCAACGATTCTTATAACATCAAAAGTTATCTTTCAACCTTCACGGGAATGATAGCAATCAAGTTTGTTGGTTTGAGGAAGCGTATGGGTTATTTTGGGGGAGTATGTTTGTTTATAAAGGGGAGAATGTTTGATTCTTAGAAAGAAAAGAAATGATTTCAATTTCAATTTCATGGACTTTAAAGGATATTCTTCACCCGGAGCTTATTTGGAAGCTTATATGGTCATGATGCTTACGATGGATCATAATCATCATATTCATGAGGGGTGAAGACATAAGCTTGAAACGTAAGGTCAATTCATTTATATGAAAAGGGGAGAAGATAATACGCAAGAATATATGGTACAAATCAAGATACTAGCAAATGAAATGAATCAAAGAAATTGTGATGTAAAAGTAGTTTGATTAAGAAGAAAGATTCGTATTCAAGATTGAGTTACTTTCATCAAGTGTTTTGAATAAGCTGTAGTGTATCATTCACTTCAAAGATCATCGAGATAGCCGGTTTGACCTTTGCCATAGTAATTACTCTCAAGATTATCGAAAGTGTCTTCAGACAATCAAAGTTTACTACTTCAATATTCAAGAGATAGATATGTGATTGAGAGGGAGCTTAAAGATTAAAAGATTCATGTGAAAAGTCAAGTGTTTAAGTCTTTTACAAAGAAATGCTCAATCAATATCATCTTGTTTCAAGATCTTTCGTCAGCAACATTAGATGATTGAAATCTACATTCAAGAGCAAGTTCAAAGTTAAAGATTTCATTCAACTATTAAGAATCAAGGTTGCGAAAAGAAAGGACAAAGGTATAGCTTTTGAGAATGCTGATTTTGAGTTCGAGAGTAGAGTTGATACCTTCAAGGATAAAGAAATCTATCCTGTCATATAGGGAGGGAAAATTATATCAGGAGAGATTTGCTACAAGGTCGTCCTCAACTTTCATAAAGAATTCTCAGCGTTTTCGAGCTTCAAAGAAAAAGAAAATGACAGACTACTTCAGAATAAAGTGTTCAAGCGTAAAGAAGAAGTCGTCATCAAAAACACAATAAGGATAGTTCCCAAGTAGATCATTTAGGGGGAGAATGTTAGAAATAAAGAAATAATCTACTTGTAGCACTATTATAAAGTGCAGGGACTAGAAGTGCTAAGTTAGGAAAGTTTAATAAGAATAGCTAACCAAGGCTATAAATAGTAATTTATGCCATGGTTAGATGTAACAACTTCATTTAATCAAAAGGCAAGTTAGGTATTTTCTCTCTCTAAACACACATACTAATTACACCTCAATTCACACACTAGTCATGCAATCAACATCTATTTGGTTTAATAAAAACGTATGCGACTACTATACAGTACTGCATTCATAAAGAAGTATTTACTGTTGCACTAAGCTCCATACACTGAAGCTAATAATCAACATTGCATGCAACATCCTATCGCATAGTATTCATAGCCCCTTAACCGTATCGCCGATACCAAAGACCAACCATAATGCACATCGACATTACATTATCTGTAGTGTACTTCGTTATTGGAACAAGGGCAGATAGGGATAATATAAGTCCCATTAGATCTATTACTCACATCCCGCGCTCCCTCACCGTCCTCCCGTAGAGAAACTAACAGTTCATTAAATTTTGGCATAGTAGGTTTGTAAGCAACTTAGGCAACACATAAACATGTAAAACTCGCGTAAAGAACTTGCGTCCAATTTTAAAAGCAAACAATGTTTCTCACCCCATGGTATAAAGCATTTATAAATCAGTAAAAATGTGGGGCTATAAAACACACCTTGCAAGGGATAAGCGATAACCACACAAATGATGAAGATATAAGGGAGTCTATAGCCGTCGAACCGTAGAGTAGATAATTTGGTATAACTTAGCATTCGTCAAAGAAACAAGTAAAGCATCCATGTTCATCCTTTAAAGCATCAAAGTGCGTTTACGTTTTAGTAATAAAAGACTTTGAAACTTCACCATGTCTAAGTTAAATCCCGACACTTGCAAAAAGTTACTATTTTTAGAAACTTCCCTTTTAGGAAAACTTTTAGTTTCAAAACGTAATAGCTGTCCCCTATTTTCTTAAGTTTCCATATTTTACAAATCTAAAACAATTTCTAAACGCCTAATCCTTATGTTTAAATTGCCTAAAATGTCCTAATTCGGACCATTTGTTAATATTCTGTTTTTTATTAAGGTCGTCATCTCAAATAACCTTTCATGACATTTCTAGTTGTTCTAACTAATTACTTGACATTTCTATATGTTTCGCTTGCATTTAAAACATCCAAAATCGTTTCGAAAAGTGCCCGGAAACTCATTTACTATTACCCACAGCCCACTATTCATCTATTTTTGCAGAAAAAAATGTTTGAGTTTATTTGGACCATAACTTGGTCCGTTTAAGTCCGATTTTACAGTGTGATAAGGACAAATTATCTATCGAAATTAAGCTCATCAAAAACTACTTTTACGCCTAATGTAAACATTTATAAGTCTCCGATCAAAACCACAAAACTATTCGGACAGCAAGGTTGGTTTTTTACCGAAATACGACCAAAACTCAACCCAACTCGCATATTAGTGCTTAATCTAGCCCTAATCTTTATTCACCAAACACCAAACCAACAAAACTAAACTTTAATCCACCCTAATCTCTATTGTTGCAACTCTCATCAACTCTCAATCTCACCAAGAACATAATAAATGAAAAAAAACATAAACATAAATGGTAGCAATGTTACTTCCATTTATAAAAGATGACAAGAACATTTACTTGGTTTCTTTGTAAAAATTAATACACAAACACATGGATCTTTGAGAAACAAACATAGATCTAATAGAAATAATGGATGATACAAGTAGGGATCATGTAAAAACTTACAAACAAGAAGAATATGTAAGCAAAAACACTAATCTATACCCAAGAATTATAATCTACAAAAACACCCACATAATCTTGAAAACCCTAATTTTATAATTCTGAATCAAAGATTAATGCCTCACAAACCTTAGAATATAATAAGGAAAACCTATAGTAGATTAGATCAAATGGAGAGAGATGTGGGGAATGAGCTTTAAAAACACTTGAATCCTTGCTAGAAATCAAAAGTATGGAGTGGGTTATGGTGTTGGGGTGGTGCCCCCGTGAGCTAATAGCAAGGGGAGGGAAGAAAGAAAAATTTTGAGGCTAGTGAATGAAAGATATAACCATAAGTGTGAGAATGTGCATGTAATTATAGTAGGATAGTTAGGGTTTGTGTAATCACAACTCATGGTCATGTGGCTTGACCACTCTTTCTTGGCTCAATAGGGGTGCTTCGTTTTGGTTTACAAGGGCAAGACCACAACAAAAAATTTTGATATCTAAAGTCCATATGAATAATTCCTAAGCCAATGTGAGTCAAATATGGTCAAGATGCATGGATGTGTAGAGTCTTGCATGCATGCAAGTTACAAGGCAACAAAAGTGTCATTTTCTCATCAAGATGGCACACATGGGTGAGGCTTTCAAAATAAGATGCCATTTTTCTTTTATTTTTGAGTCCAAGTATACTTTTGTAGGGTTTAGCGCGCCGACATTTGCTAGGGAAAAAATGTAACGAAATTGTAGTATTTTTTAAATTGTTTTTTTTTGTTAATTAATTTCTAATTGTATGACACGAGAAATACGATAACTTGTGTTTACACGAAAAGATTTTGAGTTTTCGGGGTTCCGTTTGGTTAAAAATGCGAAAAACGCGATTTAAAGAATAAAACCCTAAAATTAATATCGGAAGTGATTAAAAATCACGAAACACTCAGGGAAAGCTAATATAACACATAATAATTGACCTAAATAAATTTTTAACCGATGCCGTAACGCGGCCCGATGAAGTTCTCAGCTTTTACGCAGTTTTAGTTCCTCGGTAAACTTGTCCAGACTTAAACTAACGTATAAAATTTTAAAGTAGATGACCGGAGTGGGTCAGAATACTAACCGGGAATTTATGAGGTGTGACAGAATTTGGAGAAGTTTGTTGGTGGGAGAGATTACAGGACTGACCTCAGGCTGCTCGAACAAACAATATGATTTTTTTCATATTTTGTCCTTCTCCATTTCAGGTCATTTCTTCGTAATTAATAAATCTTGTGAATATGTGAATAAGTAGTGTAGACTATTATTAGGCTTATATAGTGTTTGAGTATAAATTTTTAAGAGTTCCTTAGAAAATTCAAAAAATTTCAAATTAACGTACTAAAACGCCATATAATACCCTCAAAAATTGAGGGGGAACATTAAAATATTCCTAATATGGCTTGTTAATAATCGGAACATTTTTCGCCCCGAATGCATATATATTTTAAATCAATTAATATCCAAAATATTAAAAGATTTAACATTTTTGATAAGGGGAGAAAATGTGATTAAAATATATGACTAATAATGTGATTCTATGGACTCAAGTGCGAGCTTCAACCTTCATGTGCTAAATATTTTCAAATATCGATGCACATGTTGAGGGGGAGCATTTTGAAAAAGTAAACCATCGAGTACAAATTGTTTTGATATTTATAACAAGTACCTTGATAACGATTTTTTTTCAAATGGTTTTAAGGCTAAGAACAATACCAAAAGACTGACCATGTATTTAATTACTTGGAGTTATAAGGTGGTTAAGATTAGGTATTCGTTCCTATGATCCAGCCAGAACCAGAGGGATCTACCCAGGGAAAATTCACTAGTTAGTGTAGAAGTCCTTAAGTATGATATAAAAAAGGAGTAAAAGTGAGAATATAGGAATTGTGCCGACTGGAATGGAGCTAGTACTGGAGCAAACCCAACAAGGTACAGCATAGTAGTTTTGGTAAGCACTGAAGGGGTTGAAGAATGAAAAAAGAAATGTAAGGATAAAGGGTGAAAAGAAAAAAGCCCTCCATACACTTAGGCAGAAACCGGGTCAACACATATGCTATCAGAAATACTAAGCTATTGTCTGGTATTGAAGATAGTCATCATGGACCCGTGATCAATTCACAACCCTCCCCCCCCCCCTTTTTAGGCCACTCAAGGTCTCTCAAAACACTTTTGTTTCATTTCTCATAAAGATTACATGCATTTCTATCGACTTTCTCACTCCGAGTTAGTTAATATTAAAAAGGTGGCAGTCTGCTCTAGCCTTCGATTAATAAAACCAAAGGTGTACTATTGAGTTTAAAGCCAAAAGTGATCATCCATAAATCTCACTAGGACAATATTAAAATGTATTTTTTGCACACACACTGTGAAAACAAGTAATAATCTAAGAGTCCTACGCATTATCCTTTGTAATTTTGCCAGAACATCAAAGTGATACAAATGTAAATCACAATGACGATGGAAATACATCTAAGCCATCATCAAACCAGCTCTGGTTAGGATGACTTGTGTGATTCTATAATGGATCAAGCTTGTGACAACTGGAAAGAAACGATGGTGCGATTCTACATGAATCAAACTTGTTCCAGTATATGAATTGACGATTGATGAATTTTGAAATGCTTAAAACTCTCGATGTGTCACAAAAACACTTTAGCAAGTGACACGTCAATTGATTTTTAAATCAATTTTATTTTAATCGGAATAGTAACTACACATGGTTTTCACACCTTCATACCGTGTTGTTTACTTTGAGACGCTCCGGTAATGAGAACGGCTAGTACAGCAACGCAACCCAGCAAAAGATTCTTCGAATCTATCAATCACAGCAATTATTTATACTGATCAACGGGAAATCATGGTTATTGTAACCGTATTTGAAAAAGTGACAAAGGCACTCTCATCTATATCTGTTGATTATCACTAATTTAAACCTGCATGGTTTTTCAATGTGGCCATTAAGCCAAGACGAGGGAACAGTCAAATTCATTGTCATATTCTCCAGTACTCGACCGACATTTATAAAGACATTATGAAAGCTCAAGTTCATGTTCAAGACTTATGCAACTCTGAAAACCGTAACGTCCTTCTTTGAGGAGAGGCAAAGTGTTAAAGTTAAAGAACTTCAAGAAAGATGCATTATTAAATCTTTCAAGTCAAAGAATCAAGAAAAGTATAAGCATGTCGGTCCGAAGGTCACAAGTACACAAGATGGCAAAATATCACAAGTTGATGATAAGAGATTATGCTTAGTTGATGATTTCAAGAAGCTAAAGATCATATTCAAGTCAAGTTAAAGAATCAAGCTAAAGCCTAAAGTCAAAGATCACTACATCATGTTCACAAGATGAAGTCAAAGAAATAAAGTCTGTGAGCACAAGGCTAAAGACCTACATAGTATGCTAGGTTTAAGTATTTGTAAAATGGGGTGACCTCCGTTAGGGGGAGATTGTTAGGAATACAAAAAGTTTCGGTCATTTCCATTATATCGTTAGATAGCTTCAAAGTAATAAATGGAAACTAATAGGCTAGTACGGCCCAAGGCCCTAGGGAAAGCCCTCAAGGTCCATGGCCAGACCACTAGGCTTGTATTTATATCCTCTCACACCTAGGAGAGGTGATTTGTTTCACTTCAATTTTGCTAATCTAATATTTCTCTTTTTCCTTTCTCTCTCTAGAAGTGTTCATCTCTCCTTTCTCTCTTTAGCTCTTTGTTCTTTGAATTGCGAGATAGATAAAACTAGTATCTACAGTACGCAAATGGTTTTATCCTGAGCACATGGGTATAAAAATTTTTTGCCACTGTTATAAATGAATTATTGCCCTTCCTATTTAAGGCTTCAACAAAGTATCAACAAAAGGTCCCAATGTTTTCTAAAGAGACTTGAAAGAAATCAATACTAGAGGTTTCCATTGATGGTCGGACGGGTGCCTTCGGTGCAAAGTTTGGTCACATTAAAAGGCATCTCAAAGTCAGGTAATCCTTATTTTATTTTATTTTTTGGCTTTATAATACCTATTCATGACTCGAGAATCATTAATTTTAAGTTTTACTGCAATGTTTTAGTAAAAATTAATCAAAAAAAATTCTAAAATGTGGCTAAAGCTATATCTCAACAAAAATGGTTTTGTTTTTTTGGGCATTTATTAGGTCTACGATGTTTAGTTTTAAGTTTATTGATGTTGTTGCCTTTCAAAAATTGCCTAATATGACCCTTTGCTTTTATGTGAGTTTGAAAAGTAATGTGGGGATGTAGTTTTCTTTGTTTGGTATTGACAAAAAAAAGAAAAATAAAAGTATGTGATAATGGAAGAAGATTAAAATTACAGGACAGAAGGAATTGCGAAAAAGAAAAAAAAATTAGAGGACCCCCTCTACTCGCTACCACCTCTCACCCCCCACACCTCCCCCCACCTTATCTACCCCGTATCAATCCTTTACCGCCCCACCACCCAACACAACCAACTCCCCACCCCCCCCCCAAAAATCCTCAATCCACCCTTACACACCACTCCTACCCCCAGAAGTTATAATCAACAGCAAAAAAGCCAAAACCTCACCCAACCCCTCCTCCCCCATCAACCACATAAAAACACACATACACCCAGAAACACCCACACAAACTATCCCATTCAAACACAACCAAATGCACCGAAATAATCAATACCACAACCCACTCATTACATTAAACTCCAGCAAACCTGACTAATTGCATCGTTCAGAGAGTGATCAAGTATAATAGTGTAGCCGAATTGCCCACCCTCACCCCAACATAACCACCCTGCAATTTAATGAGATCAAGATATCATCAAAAAACCACAGACAGCACGCACAAATTGTGATGCATATTCTCAAATTGGAATGCCTAACATATCGATGCTTATAGAATCGTACCCGAGTAATAAATAAAAAATCCTGCACCTCATTCCAAGCGGTTGCGAAAATCTCGATAAACGCGACCAATTCGACACCAGTGATTTCACCGAGTTAGAAATAAAGCCACCAACTCGCTTAATGTCACTGTTTCCAAAACACAACTTTGAACATTTTCAATGTTTAAATAACGTGATCTCCTTAAGATAAGAGTGATGACTTAAGGAGAAGTTGAGTTGCGCAATCTCAATCCTGCTAACATCTAGCATAAACAACATGGGTTGAAAAATGCGAATCTACGTCATGCAATAGAGATCACAGTTTTGAAGGTTATGGTGGATATATGGAGCAAGATATGGTGTCTTCATTGTAGTGCTATTTAAAGATCTGTTGAAATCGATTTCAGATGCTATCATTATTTTGTCCATAAAAGCCATAATTATGATGTTGTGTGGTTATGCCTACTTTCAACAGTATGTTAGCAATTGTTTTTTATGAATGCTATGTTACCTTCGTGTGCCAAAACAAATCAAAACTTCATTTTTTTTATGATTTTGGTCGTTCATGTTCTATTTTTTAGATTCAAAATGTTATACAAATATCTAGCGGATCCATATGTCCATGATATCAAGTTATGTTTTTCAGTAGTGATCAAAACATTTTATATAAGATAATAACATTCCGAGATTATCACTTATATATAGACACTGTAAGCGAATATAGGTATTGCCGCAACTCACAGCCGCCTAAAACATCGTGTTATCAAAAACGCCGATTAAACACTTGGCAAATACGATTTTATTTGATAATCTTATGCTATCACTTGGATACGAAAACCATATACGTGGTTCATATTGAGTAAAACATATACAAAACTTTAGCTTTATAATTCAATATAGTTTTAGTGATGGTAAACAATTGAAATCAGTATAAAGTCAAAAAGGTTATATGAAATTATTAGATGATATGTGCCCAAGCCTCGAGTGTGGGCTTCGGGTCCATTATATCGAACTAATAATAACTTTTGATTTTGATAACATTTATTAAATCTTTACTATCACATATGACCAGTGTTGCAAAACAAGGTCTACAATGCCGATTAGACGCTACAAGGCCACCAATCTTGCCGATTAATGTAACAGGGTCAAACAAATAGGTCAACCGTAGTCAACGTCGATCAAGCTGTGGTCCAACAGTGTGGTGTTTAAACTTGCTGTGGAAAACCTCTAATCTTTTCAGAAGTACCTAAAACTCACCGTAAACTTGTTTTGATCACTTATATTAACTGTTTAAATCTATTACAAGTTTTTTGTTTTTTAGAAGAAAAAAATTTTGCCAATAATATCTAAAACTCGACGGAAATACACAAAACTTGCCGGAAATACCCAAATTTTGCCAAATATGCCAATCCAATTCATCCGCCGAATAATTCCAGCCTTGACCGATTAACAAGCTACAGGGTTGGATCGAAAAGCCGCCCCGCTAACGATTACGATTTTTTTGCAAACAAGCATAAGGCTAACAAACTATGTGTTTTTAGATTTAAATGAATATCTTTTATTGTAAAAAAACCTAACATAATAAAAAAGCTGACTCGGATTATACCCATGCAAGTGTATGGCACCGGGCCTTCATTTTTAAGGTGTGTTACAGATGTTTGGCTTAATTAACCATTTTCAGCACTTTTTCCATTTATAGTGGCTAAAATTTAATGGGCTACATTGGCCTTATATCATTATTAGCCAATTGGGCCTTGGGCACCTCTTTACATTTGAATATCTAGCCCAATAATTCATGATTATAATTAATCGTGCTTTATTTTTGTTTTCGATATTCTAGCCATTAGATTATCTTTCGTGTTTTGATTTATTGTTTTTCATCGCATTCGAGAGGTGTAAATCTCAAAAATTCCAATGAGTCATGCATAATAATGTTATGACACCTAGATACACAAATGGTGTTTAAAAAAAATTAGTTTTGCAATCCAAAAAATGTTAGGACGCATCTTGTTTGCTCGTTTGCAGCTCCAACATTTAATGTAAATCATATTTACATTATTATTTTTCAATAATAACACCCCTATGGTAATTAAAGTGTAACGTTTTAGCGTAATTTTATTAACTGAGCTAGGATAAACGAACGCACAGTTGATAACTATCCGACATCTTTGGTGTCAATTCTTGGTCGGAATATTTGGTTTAAAACAACATGATAAGGCCTGGCTAGTATTAAAATGAAGGGTCCAATTTTGTGACATCATGGTTGGTATATTCATGCAATGCAAGGATGCAATGTTCAGACGACACTCAAGAAGAAGTATCATGGTCTTAACACTTTATTTATAAAGTGCAACTTGTCAATTGGTTTGTAAATATATAAATACTTAATTGTTTTTTGTACATACATATTGGTTTGATTTTTGGGTTTTTAAGTTGTATGGTTAGGGTTCATTTATTTGAAAATTTCTAAAGACAAAATCAAAACTAAACCAAAACCATTAAAACATATAACATCAAAACTAATAATACATATTAGATTTGGTAAAACAAAAACCAAAATTCAAATAGACCGGCAAAACACAATCTACTATTTTGTGATAAACACTTAAAGTAATAACCAAAAACCTAGAAGTTACCTCGATCCATTTGGATATGCATGAGAAAGCTAGATTTAAGATTTAAAAGATTTTTTTAGGAATTTAAGACTTACAAAAAATAGGATCAAAATCATATGCAGCCATGTAGGTATAGATGTTTGGATTGTCTGGTTCAGTTTTAGTTAAAAATTTTGTCAAACCATTAAACCAAACCATACATTAATGAAATACATCAGTAACCATACACCAATAAAAATTCAGTTTCTGTTTTGTTCACATTTGGCGGTTTAATCTTTCGGTTTATTTAGAGTAAATGAACATCTCTAATCGCCTAAGTTACATCAAAAAATAAATAATAAATGTTTAAAAAAGCAATAATATAATATAAAAAGAATAGTATATTTATTAGTCTAAACGAAAATGTGAATCGAAATGGTTGACTTTCAACTCGAGGCGTGAACACAGCAAAAAAAAAACAATATTGAATTCAAACCAAATAAAAGAAATACTGTACTGATGCCTGAAGTAGTCATATATTCAATATTTCCCAATATAAAGGTCTTATAATATGACTACTCTTCAAGTTGGGGGTACACTTGTATATAAAACTATATTTACGTAAAAAAATAAAGCAAGTGATGCAACTATCCATTACCAACTTCTATAGTACGCAAGTAATAATCACACGTCAAGATATTAACAGATCCTTCCTATTACTAGCAACTTTCCTTGACTTTTGTAAAATATACTGTAATGTTCACGCTATACTAACTGCTTTTTGTTTTCTCTAAAGACACATTGACAATTACATTATACACACTGCGAATCTATCAGAAATATTTAAAATGAGATTTAACTCACGTTTATTTAGTTGAGATGCACTACCGCATCACATGACATATACGGTTAAGTTACAAACTTTTTGGTGATGCTAATTTGGTATTTTAGTTCACATGATATAACAAGTCACATTAATCATGAACCAACTATATATAACTTGCAGGTACATACGAGTGTTGAAAAACGATATTAGGGATTGTATTCGATACTAATTCTTATGATGAGACTTAATTATTTGTCACATGGATTGTGATCTTTACAAAAAGTTTTAATGATAGGAGATGTAATTCCACAAAAGGTGTAATTAACCAAAGAGCAGTTACAACTTATTGTTACTCGTAAATGGTTTCAAAATTTCGTCAGAGTATTGATATGCATGAGTCTAAGAACACGAACAAGAACCTACTAAAGTGTTTGTGTTCCAATGATACTCCAAAGTCCAAATGTGATTCTTCAATCAAATAGTTGTGGTAAAAGTCATATTGTGAGATTGATTTATTGTGTAAATATTGTGAAATAGTTGTTGCATTTCCAAAATAAAAAAACGTACACAAAGGCTTAACGGACGTAATTTCTTGTTCATTAACAAAGTAAGATTGTTCATGTTCGTTCATTAACGCGTTAAACGAATATAAACGAACGAAAATAAATGAACATATAAAAGCAAGCACAAAATATCTAGAATATTGTAACTTTTCTTTTTTTGCGTTCGTTTGTCTAAGTTTACATATTTTACGAAGAGTATATCATATAAATATATAATATAATTTGGAAATAAACAAATAAATATATCATATACAACATATGACTAGACGATCACATGACATAAATAACAATGAACGAGAGCTTATGTTCATGTCGTCTCATTTTAATTAACGAATACAAATCTTTGTTCATGTTCATGTGAATTAATAAATAAATTCGCAAACAATTATACTGAGTGATTTAAGAGATGTACGACTAAACAATCGATTCGTTTACACAATATTTGGACAAAATGTCCATAAAATACAAGAGAATGTTTGAATTACCATTTTGAGTTCGAAAAATAGTGATTGGAATACGAAAATAGTGAGTTTTGAGCAGGGTTCTAAAGGGCGTCCTTAAGGCCTTCGTAAATTGCGCGAGACTTGACAATTTCACGCTACGTAATAAACAAAGGCTCGCTTAAGGCGTGACGTAAGATGATAAATGAAAAAACGTAATAAATCACTAAAGACCATGAAGCTGAATGCAGTTTTGAATTCCAATTTCTATAAAAAAATCGTTTTTATATAAAAAATGAATAAGAATACATATAAGATGATTTTTTTTGGCATATTCTTTTAGTGTATGACAATCTTTGTAAACCAATATATTTGAAATATAATATAAATAAATAAATTTATACATATTTTCATATTTTGTGCCGCTTTAAGTCATGCATTAAAAAACGCATGACTCGCCATGGCTCTTAAGGCGTGAGCTTAGCCATGCTGTCACGCCACGCCTCACGCTATTTATAACCTTGGTTTTGAGTAAACTAAATTTAGGGTGTGTTTGGTTTGATGTCATGAATGACTATCGGTATCGGAATTGGTTTTGTATGGTATAGCAATGGGTATGAATTTGATTGCCTTTTTCATATGGGAATAAGAACATCTAAAAAATCATTCTATAAAATTTGTTTATTCGTATTGCTCTTGCGAAACAATTTTTTCCAGAAATATTATTCAAGCTAAATGCTAGAATCTTTTTTAACCATCGAATCAAGATAGTGAATAAATGTGAAAGGCCCTTTTTTATATATAAACGAGACATGCATACCCGTGCGACGCGTGCACTACGGGGCTTGGAGATCTTTTGCGGGAAAGAAATATGTTGCGTTTGTTTTTCTATGTAGTTGTGCAAAGGCTTGTGTTGGTGGGCCGTAATAGTAGATAGTTAGGTTTTTTTCCCCATTATTGGGTAGTCATTATTAAATGTTTTTTGTAATTATGAATGTAGGTTGTTAATTTTAGTTATGTTTTTAGTTGCTACGTATATGTTAGGCGTTAATCTGGTTTTAAGTTAGCGATGTTGTGTGTTGGTGGATTCTCGTGAACTAGGGTAAGTTTGGTATGTGTCTATATACATGTGTAAACTGACAACCCCCTTTTTTTTATAGATTTCTGAGCACTCAAAAGGTTGTGTGTTCAGCATAACCGCCTGAGTAACCTTGCTGCACAACACGCTGCGCAACTTGTACATTTATAGCTCTCTATCTAACCTGCATCTTCCAACCTTTATGCCATCATAATTTTCATACGATACCTCATCATTATCTATCTTTTTTTTACTTTTTTTTCTTTTAGGAGTATGGCAATTGGGAACATTTTCGTCATCATCAACTAACAAAGCTTACAAAAAATACACATAAGCCATTCTATTCGTAAATACTATATTTTGAACTGAAAGATTAAATATAATAACTGACATGAAAACAAAAAGAAGCATATCCTTGCACTTTACTTATAAAAAGTTAGAAACTAATTACATTACGAACACATATCCATGATTCAACCACTAAAAAGTTCACTACTAAAATTAGAGTCCTTTTGCATGCTTCTTCTATATCACTCACAATATCACCTTCTTCATCTCTTTAATCAAGAACACATGGCGGGAGATACAGTGTAACACCCCCAAAAATACAACAACGCAGCGGAATACCACTTGGGGTGCTACTTCATAATACACAGCGCTAGATACAAGAGAACGACCTCTAAGTGTCGTTTGAAAAGTAATCTCGTTGATTTAATCAAAATCTGAATTAATATATATACCATTTGTCCCATAATTGCATCACAATTGAAAGCTTGAATGTATAGACTCCAATAAACACTTCAATAAATCTGATCATATAATTTACATGAGAAAACATGCTAAAATGTCAACATTAAAGTTTTGGTGAGTACAAGGTTAGTTTTAAATATGAATTAATCCACTGTAACATCCACAGTAACCATGTAAAAAACCCAAAGATTTAAAAAGATTTGCACGACGACATTTTATGTCACCAAAAGTACCAATCCCCCCCCCTTATCATAAAGATTTATAAGAATGCATGACAATTTAATGTCACCGAAAAGTACCACATCTTATACAAAGTTTATAAAGAATGCATGACCAATTTAATGTCCACCAAAAATGTAACAAGTATGTATTGCCATTTTATTCAATGCAACGTAAAGTATCCATTGTGAGTATAAAACAATGTTTACGATTACTCTAAGCTCATGAAACTGAAGCTAATAAATACATAATAAGACTCTTATGTAGTTGTTAGGGGCCCTGTAGTCCCCACGTGATAATACCGACAAGATTTATAACGTTTCGTTCCAGTGATAGCCTAATCTCGCCCGAACGGGGGTTGTCAATCCCAGAATAGGATAATTTTAAATCATTTCGCGGGACATCACGCTATAATGTCGTTACCGTCGAATCGCTAATTCACCCCGAACAGGTCCACACCCGAATTGATCTATTTCCATAACATTCGCTGCCACACCTCCAGTGATTTACAGTTCATGACGCTGTGACGTAGACTTGTATGTACCCAATTTGGGCAGTGATTTAAAATATGTACTCCCGTTACCGGTGTCCCCTCCAAGAACACCCGGGCAGTAACAATATGTACTCCCGTTACCGGTGTCCCCTCCAAGAACACCCGGGCAGTAACTTGTTTTTATCAGTTCAATCCGCTTAAGCTAATCCTAATCATAAAAGTATAGTATCTGCGTTTACGTTTCAAAAGTAAACCAGGTATTGTTATCTTCCATCGCGAGATAATTAAATGAGTAATAAACACAAACAGGTAATCAACCATGTAAAAGCGTTGTAAACATGTATGCCGACAAGTTGAAAATGTAGCACGTAATGAGTTAAATCAAAAACGAATTGAATGTAACAAGCATGTACTCACCCCAAAATAAATACAAACCTGTAAAACGTGGCTATACTCACCTTTATGTTTCAAGAACCATCGACGGATAGTCATCAAATATGCACATTCGATCGTAAGACGAAGCGTCTCGATCAGAATCGCAGCTAACTCTTAACGCTAAGTGCCCACTAGCCTAGGATAATTGAATTTGGTTTCCTGATGGATAGTCACCTTCGACACGTCACATGAAAAAAGATTCCAGATCTAATGTTGTATTGGTTTTGGTGGTTGGGTTAGAATAAATAATTTGAAAATAAGTACCCCAAGTGTGTAATATATATTCTATATACATTACAATAAAACTAACCCTTATATAATTCCCTACGTGAATTATATAACAAAGACAGCAATCAAACATTAATGAAAAGTATATAATACCTTGCATGTATAAAAAATCATAAGTGTGGGTAATTTTTTTTAAACTAGTTTAGTTTGACCCTACTAAAAGACTTTGAATAAAAGTAATAACCAATGTCATATGTATGAATCAACAAACAGTTTGTAAGTCTTGTAACCATTATAACAATATAAAATAAATATTTTATATAAATTAATCTTTCGGTTCTTCGAGCGGGTCGTATCTAAAATATTTCCGTCTCATTGTAAAAGTAAAGTTATCGTTCTTTATATCCGTTTAACCTGTAGGAATACAATTTTATATATAATTTGGTCCCTTTTTAATCGTTTCTGGAAATAAAAAACTATAGTAAAACATTCTAATATAAACTTCTATAAATTTCGCCATGACATTCTCCACTTATAAATCGTTTTTCCATAATTATAAATTACTATAAACGTTTTTCGCCACTTAATCAATGAAATCAATAATTGGCAAAACCCCCACGTGATTAAATATATAAACATAATATTAATTATAATACACCGTGAACATAATATAATTATTACATTTATTAACCATTTTAAAACCACAATATATATATCCAGTTTCATGTTTAATTAAACATTAAGTTGTTTTTTTTTTTTTTTTTTTATTTATTCACCGTTATCATGAATCAAACTTACCCATATTATGGTTTCGCTAACAACCAAACACACTCATTTGTGTGTTCCTACCAAGCCAAGAGTACCTTCTTGAATGTCCCGCTGTCCCAAACACCCCTTTTGTCATATTTACACAGCCAAACGCACCCCTTGTGGGTGGGCTGTTAAGCCAAACGCACCCTTGTGCGTGGTTTCATTAAACAAACGCACCCCGATATTGATGAAGTAACAAGCCAAACGCACGCCCTTTGCTTCGGGTGGTGAAAGCCAAACGCACCCTAATGTATTTACAGCAAGCCCCCCCAAAAAAACAAACGCACTCATGTACAATGGCCGCTGTTAAGCAAAACGCCCCTACGGCGAACACCAACCAAAAAAAGCACCCACTGGTGCAAACAAACCAATGCATCTTCGTGGTGGTTTTATAACCACGCGCACTCTACGGCTGTCGAGCACCAACCAAACGAAGCCTATAGCTTCTGAAGTCAATCAAACCAAACGCATACCCATGCGTTTTAAAAAGAAACCCAACGAAAACGCCTCTTTGCTAGCTCAAAACCGGGGAACCGCCGCACCCTCGTGGTGGTTACTGCCAAACAAACCAACTGCACCCTGCGTGGTGGCTTGACCAAACCAAACGCACCTCTCCGGGTGATTATTAACAACCCAACGCACCCAGTGGGTTTTGGAGAACCAAAGCCGAACGCGACCTGTTAAGCTGCTGACCCATAAAACAAACGCACGCTTCGTTGCTTAAATCAAAACCAAATGCCACCCGTGTTGGGTTATGTGATAGCCAACGCACCCTTGGCTCGCTGCAATGAAAAGAAACGAAACGCACCCTGGGTGTGGTCTTTACAAACGAAACCAAAACGCACCCTTGATTATTGGTTTCTTTAACAAATCATAAACGCACTGCGGCTTTACGACCATACGCACAACCCTGGCGCTTACCACCACCCCGACACCCCTGAGGTTGCGTTACAACAAACGCCCCCTCTTGGGCGGTCACCACAAACTAAAACACCCTCGGGTGTTAGTAAATGACGATGAGATGATGATGGTGACGGTGAGAGGGTGGTGGTGGTTTTTGGCGCGTGAAGGAGAGTGACACGGGGGATCTAATAGATCGGGAGATGGGGGTCACATTTGGTCTTCGCCGGAAAATCCCGCCGGAAAAGTTTTCCGGCGGCGGTGGCCGGAATCCGGTGGGTGAGGGTGGCCGGCGGTGGGGTGGCATGGGAGGGGAGAGAGAGAGAGTTGAAGAAGATGTATGTGTATATGTTGAGATAGAAATGAAAAAAGAAAGGTAGAAATATATATATATATATAATTAGAAATGACATGTTATAATACTTGAGGGACCAATAGTGTAACTTGTCGAGAAACTTTTATAAAATACTGGTTCGGGACTCATTTGAGCGACTTAACGGATGAACCAACGCACGAAACTTGCGCCATTGTTTTTCAAATCATTTTTCCGATAAAAATGAGTATTCGCTTGATATTATTTCATAAATATTTTATAACATTAAGTGAAATATCTGTTATTCATTTTGTGGACCGGTTTTGCCTCGTCCGAAATAAAAATGGATTTAAGCTCGAGTATTCGCGTTATCGACAACGCTTTTAATTAAAATGATGACTAAAATTATATATTTATATTTATTAAATACATACTGATAATTAAAAACAAATTTAATTGTTTTTGTGTGTCCGCGTTGTATATTGTTCGAATAATGTTTGCGGTGCTGTTTTAGCCCTTTTCGGCTCGTTTCCAGGTCTCGGGAAAACTAAAAAGTTGTCAGGAATATCATTCCTCATCAAATTGCTTTAGACTCCGAGTCGTGAAAACGTGATTTAGATGGTCGTTCTCATAAGTCAGCCAGACCCTAAAAGAAATCGTCATTCAAACATTCGAAAATTCTCGGATGTTACAGTACCTACCCCTTAAAGAAATCTCGTCCCGAGATTAAATTTGTGTTATCCGATTGTGTGACCAAGGAAGGACTTAAGGTTAACTGTACTCGTCCTAAACAAGACGCTGATAACTATTCAGGCAAAATACGGGTTGTTTTCTATACTTCTCAATCTACCAAAAAATTTGGTTAGGTTTGTTCAGGATATTTATATCCATCATATGTGGTATCCTCAATATATCATTACAGATCTTATGACTGGTATAACCGCGTTATAGGGAAAGTCTCATTATAGTGAAAACTTCAAGAAGAAGGTGTAATCGCGTGAGTATGTTTGTATAAGTTTCTAAATGTCCGAGGACGGAGTCTCGTTTCTACTATTTGTAATGTTCGATGATTCACATCAACGTGGCTTATGTATGTCAGTACCCAACTTACTTGGGTCATACTAGGATGTATCGCGAGACCCCCCTCCCCCCCCCAGTCTTCAACTAGTGTCAGCCCGCAATGAATAGTCCACCTAAGCTGTGTTCGTCGATAGGTGTTTATTTGGTTTAAGGAGGGTTGCATTACCCATTGGATAAAGTTGTACCTGCTGGGACCGCTCCAGGACCCAACAGCAGCGACCATAACGACGATAACTATAACAAACGGTGATGGGATGCAGAGGGTGATGACCCTCCGAGAAACAATATTCCCAGAATAAAGTTCAATAAATGAGAGGGGCTAGCGAGAGAGCTTACGCGATAGACGGCGGATTATGGTACTCAGTCGTTAGTTCGATGAATTAGCTCTGTTAGCTCCAGTGTGTAACAAGTCTGTTAGTTCCACGAACAGTTCGTGATTGCGAGGATTAGCAACGGCAAAAGTAATAACTTAAGAATGTGATAAGGCAGCTCCAAGTGAGGCCTTAAGATTCTGCTGAGTAGCAAGACACGATTGTGTCTCTAGACCCTTTTTAACTGATTTTTGATGATTATTGATTTCAGGTTCATACTCGTGTCATATCGGATACCATTAAGCCCACTCATTTATAATTTCTTATTTACATAAAGAAGCGTCCAAATTTATGTAAGTAAGAAATGATAAACTTATGTTCGATGATTGTTATATATTTATTTATTTAAACATGAAAGCCGTCCAATCCTTTCAAAAAATAAATATCAATCAACCTACTATAATCCGATGAAATACGCGTGACTCTCATAACCTTCAAAGTGTTTTTGACATGACGATGTCATGTGATCTAAATGAGCTATAGGACGAGTGTTTAAAAAAACCCGTCTGTCGGAGCTTGGAGTAAAAACTGCCAGGCAGATCGAACAAAGAGTTCAAAAAGTTTAATGAGTCCTCTGTTAGAGTAAATACATAAGGTTCTTATAAACGATTTAACATAGCACTTATCGTATCAATCCTCCTAATACAAGTCCGCCCATACAAGACTTGTAATTGCTCAGATTTCACAACATAAATCCATGTAAACAGAACTGTGACGGGTTTTGTTTACATAGCAATTATCATATCAATCCTTATATTACAAGTCCCGCCCATACAAGACTTGTAATACTTAGATTCATACATAATTCCATGTAAACAGAACTGTGACGGGTTTTGCTTACATAGCAATTATCATATCAATCCTTATATTACAAGTCCCGCCCATACAAGACTTGTAATACTTAGATTCATACATAATTCCATGTAAACAAAAATTATAACGGTCTCCGTGTAATACAATATAGTATAATGCTATGAAGAAAAATAATATCCTTAAAGGCCATTGTTTAACTTACAATGCCTGAGAACGAAATGAAACCATTGTGAAACTCACAATGTCTAAGAATTAAAACGAGACCATTGTATAACTCACAATGTCTGAGGTATAATTGAGACCATTGTGCAACTCACAATGTCTAAGAAGTAGAATGAGACCATTGTATAACTCACAATGTCTGAGGTATAATTGAGACCATTGTGCAACTCACAATGTCTAAGAAGTAAAATGAGACCATTGTGCAACCCACAATGTCTTAAAAATATTCTGGTATTTATATAATAACTCTTATATAAATAAGCGTACGATATACGCGAAAGGAATGCAACATATAAAATGTTAAGATCTATTATGTCACGTAAGCACTTAAATGCGGCATGTAATGAAAGGCATTCACATAAGCAAGTAGCATGTATGCATATGAAATGTTAGATTGTGATCAATGTTTGTGAAAACGACTATAGCTAAGTTAAAATATGCAACCTAGTTCCATATAGCCTGTTCTCTGATACCAATCTGAAATACTCCAAAAATACAACAACGCAGCGGAATACCACTTGGGGTGCTACTTTCTTAATAACACACCGCTAGATACAAGAAGGAACTGACCTCTAAGTGTCGTTTGAAAAGTAATCTCGTGATATAAACAAAATCTTATATTAATATACATTTGTCCCATAATTCATCACAATGAAAAGCTTGAATGTATAGACTTCCAATGCACTTTAAGAAATTCTGAAGCATGCATAATTACACTGAAAAAACATGCTTAAAAGTGTCAACATTAAAGTTGGTGAGTTCATAGGTTTGTTTAAATATGAATGTAATCCACTGTGTCATCACGGTACCATGTAAAAATCCCAAGAATTTATAAAGGATGCACGACACATTTTATGTCACCAAAGGTACCAATCTTATCCTAAAGATTTATAAAGAATGCATGACCAATTTAATGTCACCAAAAGTACCAATCTTATTCCAAAGATTTATAAAGAATGCATGACCAATTTAATGTCACCAAAATGTTTCAAGTATGTTTGCCATTTTAATCAAGGCAACGTAAATATCCATGTGAGTATAAAACTATGTTTACGATTACTCTAAGCTCATGAAACTGAAGCTAAATAAATCAATGTAAGATTCTTATGTAGTTGTTAGGGCCCAGTAGTCCTAACTTGATATTCCGACATGTTATAACATGTCGTTCCCATGATAGTCTAATCACCCAACGGGAGTTGTCAATCCCGAATAGGGTCTATTTTTATATCACTTCCATAGGACATCATGCAATATCTGTCGATACCGGCGATCGCTAATCACCCGAACAGGGATCCACACCCGAATAAGATCTAATATTCATAACATTTCGCGCTCACCCTCCAAGTGATATTACAGTTCCATGACGCTGGTGACGTAGGACTTGTATGTACCCAATTTGGGCCAGTGAATTAAAATATGTACCCCGTTACCCCAACTCCCCCCCCCCTCCCCCCCCCCCCCCCCCCCCCAACCCCACCCCCCCCCCCCCCCCCCCCCCCCCCCCCCCCCCCCCACCCCCCCCCCCCCCCCCTACCCCCCCCCCACCCCACACCCCACCCCCCCGCCCACCACCCCCCCCACCCCCCCCCCCCCCCCCCCCCCCCCCCCCCACCCCCACCCCCCCCCCCCCCCCCCCCCCCCCCCCCCCCCCCCCCCCCCCCCCCCCCCCCCCCCCCCCCCCCCCCCCCCCCCCCCCCCCCCCCCCCCCCCCCCCCCACCCCCACCCTCCCCCACCCCCCCCACTCCCCCCCCCCCCCCCCCCCCACCCCCCGCCCCCCCCCCCCCCCCCCCCCCCCCCCCCCCCCCCCCCCCCCCCCCACCACCCCCCCCCACCCCCGCCCCCCCCCTCCCCCCCCCCCCCCCCCCCCCCCCCCCCCCCCCCCCCCCCCACCCCCCCTCCCCCCCCCCACACCCCCTCCCCCCCCCCCACCCCCCCCCCCCCCCCCCCCCCCCCCCCCCCCCCCCCCCCCCCCCCCCCCCCCCACCCCCCCCCCCCCCCCCCCCCCCCCCCCCCCCCCCCCCCCCCGCCACCCCCCCCCCTCCACCCCCCCCCCCCACCCCCCCCCCCCCCCCCCCACCCCCCCCATCACCCCCCGGTGTCCCTGTTTCCAAGAACACCGGCAGTAAAGTAAAAATATGTAACTACCCGTTACCGGTGTCCCCTCTAAAGAACACCGGGCAGTTAACCCGTTTTGTCATCAGTTATCAATCCGCTTATAGCTAATCCGTATTCATAAAAGTAGTATTAACGTTAACGTTCAAAAGTAAACCAGGTATTAGTAGCTCCTCGCGAGATAATTAAATGAGCAAAGTAAACCAAACAGTAAACACCAATGTAAATGCGTTTGTAAACATGTATGCGGACAAGTTTGAAATGAGCACGTAATGAGTTTACAAATCAAAACCAGTAAATGAATTTGTAACTAAGCATGGTTCTCACCCCAAATATTATGTAAAACAGTAAAACATAGGTGCTATGAAACTTCACCATTGATGTTGCAGAACGATCGAAATCGGATAGGCATCTAATATCCACAATACGAACGAAGACAGTCGTCTCGATCAAGAAGTGCGCAGCTACTCTTTAACGGCTAAAGTCCCACTAGCCTAGATAATGAATTGGGGTTTTCCCTGATGGATAGATCACCGTCGACACGACACCGTTTGAAAAAAGAAGATTCAGATTTAATGTTGTAATGGTTTGGTGGTTGGTTAAATAAATAATTTGAAAATATACCCCAAGTGTGTAATATATATTCTATATACATTACATATGAAACTAACCCTTATATAATTCCTACCGTGAATTATATAACAAAGACAGTCAATCTAGACATTAATGAAAAGTATATAATACCTTGCAGGTATTATATCATAAGTGTGGGGCGAATTAATAAAACTAGTAGTTTGACCCTACTAAAAGAACTTTTGAATAAAAGAAAACCCCATGTCTTAATGTTATAAATCAACAAACCAAGTTGTAAAGTTTATGTAACCATTAAAAAATAAAAAATCATAATTTAAATAAATTATGCTTTCGTTTCTTCGTACGGTCGTGATCCAAAATAGTTTCGTCTCATGTAAAAGTATAGTTTTTACGTTCGTTTTATCCATTACTGTATAATACAATTTATTATATAATTTGGTCCCTTTTTATCGGTTTATGAAATAATAGAAACTTTAGTAAAACATTTCTAAGTATAAAACTTCTATAAATTTCGCCATGACATTTCCACTTATAAATCGTTTTCCATATTTATAAAGTCTAACGTTTTTCCCACTTAATCAATAGACATCATATTAGCAAACCCCAGCCCCACGTGTTTTTTAAATATATACACATATATATTTATATCAACTTGAACATAAAATAATTATTACATTTATTTAAAACCATTTTAAACCACCAATATATAAATCCAATTTACATGTTTATTAACCTTAAGTTTGTATTTATTCACCGTTTAATCATGAAATCAACTTACCACCTAATTATGGTTTTCGCTAAAAACCCAAACACAACTCCTTTTGTGTTCCTATCCAATCCCAAACGTACCCCTTGCTGAGCCCGCTGTTCCCAAACACCCCTTTTGTCATATTTACACAGCCAAAGCAACCCTGTGGTGGGCTGTTAAAGGCCAACGCACCCTGTGCATGGGTTTCATTAAACAAAAACCACCTGGGGACCCCCTTTGAGGAAGTACAGCAGCCAAACCAGCCCATACTGCGGGTGTGAAAGCCAAACGCACCCTAATGGTATAATTACAGCACCAAACGCACTCATGTGCATGGGCTGCTGTTAATCCAAACTCACCCTATCGTGCGAACAACCACACCAAAAAAGCCCAGCTGGTGCAAACAAACCCAAGCATCTTTCGTGGTGGTTTTTATAACCACGATGCGCCCAACTATAACTGCTAGTACGAGCACCAACCAACGCAGCCTATAGCTGCTAAGTCATCAAAACCAAACCGCAACCTTTCTTTAAAAAGAAACCACGAACACCCTCTTTGCAGCTCAAAACCGGCGCACCCACCTTGGGTGGTATGACTGCCAAAAAACCAACGCTACCACCCTGCGTGGTGGCTGACCAAACCAACGCACCCTCTCGGGTGTTTATTAACAACCCAACGCACCCAGTGGGTTTGAGACCCAAGCCGGACGCGGCCTGTAGCTGCTGACCCAAAAACAAACGCACGCTTCGGTGCTTAAAGCAAAACCAAACGCACCCGTGTTGGGTTTATGTATAGCCAACGCACCCTTGCTCGCTGCTATGCAAGAAACGAACGCACCCCTGGGTGGGTCGTTGTACCAAACCGAACCAAACGCAACCCTAAGCGATGGGTATTCTTAACAACATCAAACGCAACCTGCGTGCATTTACGAACCATACGCACACCCTGGTGCTTACCACCAACCCGACACCCCTGTGGTTGCTGTTACAACAAACGCACCCTCTTGGGGCTGTCACCACAAACTAACACACCCTCGGTGTTAGTAAATGACGATGAGATGATGATAGTGGCGGTGAGAGGGTGGTGGTGGTTTTTGGCGCGTGAAGGAGAGTGACACGGGGGATCTAATAGATCGGGAGATGGGGGTCACATCTGGTCTTCGCCGGAAAATCCCGCCGAAAAAGTTATTTCGTGGCGGCGGTGGGCCGAATCCCGGTGGGTGAGAAGTGGCCACGGTGGGGTGGCATGGGAGTGGAGAGAGAGAGTTTGAAGAAGATTATTGTATATGTTAGAGATCGACATGAAAAAAAGAAGAAGATAGAAGTAAATAAATATAATTAGAAATGACATGTTATAATACTGAGGGACCAATATGTAACTTGTCGAGAAACTTTTATAAAATACAAGTTCGGGACTCGTTTGAGCGACTTAACGGATGAACCAACGCAGCTTAAACTTGCGCCATTGTTTTTCAAATCATTTTTTTTTCCGAAAACAATGATAATCCGCTGTGATATTAATTTTCATAAATATTTTTTTTATAACATTAAGTGAAATATCTGTTATTCAAATTGTGACCGTTTTTGCCTTGTACCGAAATAAAAAAATAATTTAAGGCCTCGAGTTATTCCGCGTTATCGACAACGCTTTTAATAAAATGAAGTCTATATATTAATATTTATTAAATAAATACAGATAATTTTAAAAAAAAAAAAAAAAAAAAACAAATTTCATGTTTTGTGTGTCCGCGGTTAGTATATTGGTTCGTAAAAATTTTTGCGTGCTGTTTTAGCCCTTTCGGCCTCGTTCCAGGTCCGGCAAAACTAGAAAAACTAAAAATTTCAGGAATATCATTTCCTCATCAAATTGCTTTAGACATCCGAGTCGTGAAAACGTGATTTAGAGGTCTCTCATAAGTCAGCCAGAACCCTAAAAGAAATCGTCATTCAAACATCGAAAATTCTCGTATTTTACATACAGCCTAAAAAATGGAAGGAGTTTCCCGTGGAGGAAGTGTTGCTCATTACATTTAGGCCAAGAATTTATATGTTACCTGCACACGAAAAAAACGAGAATAAAGAAACAATTTAACAATAACTTACAAAATAAAGTAGTTCGGATTGAAGATTTCGTAACTCTGTTTTGTGCATTTGTTTTAGCCGGTTTATATAGGCGTGGATTAGGTTAACTCATGATGGTTTGTATTCTAGAAACTCCAACAACACTTCAACTTCTTGAAACTCCAACAACACTTCAACTTCATCTTGATGGTTATATTTACTCTTTCACTTCAACTTTTTTACCAAGAATTTATGGTACATTGTATCAACATTAATGACAATTAATGGGAGTACGCATCACCTTCCTGCACAACACGCTGCGTAACTTATACATTGTATCAACACTAATGACAATTAAATTAGAGGACCTAAGTTTATAAATATTAATAAGATTTAAGGGTTAAAATTTTCTGAATGTATTGTTATTGAGTTTTTTTTATATACAAAATTATCATTTATATTCTATATAGCATGAGCATATTTTTTTTGGTGCAAGGTGATGACAATATATAATTAACTAAAAACTTTTACATACAAATATAAGGAAAAAAAGAAATCTCAGAAGTTCAGACATTCCCTGAACATTCTAATACTAACCTATATAACAGACACAACAACAAACAAAGATACCAACCTATCCCTTATTTGTTAGAATTCTAAACATCAGCTCCTCATATCTTTGATGATCTCAAGCATTTTCTCTGGTAGTGCCCAACCATCAGAGAAAGAATAGTCATATCAACTATCCTTTATATGTTCACCTTAATGCACCAATCACCATAGCCTCACAACTCAAGTCCAAACTACACCATTCAGCCCACATCCACAATGGCATAGTCTGAAACAAGAGAGGGCATCATTGTGCGGGCTATAGCACCCATTACCATACAAGAAGGGCTCTTCCAAGCTTAGCTACATTTCCCTCATGATGCTAACAAAACCATACAACAGCCCTTGCTGAATAATAAGGTTAACAACCATGAAGGCATCACTAAGTCAGAAACACACACCCTCTTGTATATCCTTCCTATCCTCCTTAGCAAAAGTATTTGTTGAATCCAGGGAAACAACCACTGATTCAACCAATACCCCTGTCCCACACCAGGCCATATCATCACCACAATGAATTTGACATAAAGAAACCTACCTATGGTACATCTCCCTGTGCAAAAGCCCAATATAAACCAAAAATAAATTACACGAAATCCCTCCCAAGCCATGTGCAACCTAGTAAGGATTATAAAGAGCTCTTAACCGAGGCAAACTCCAAGTTAGCAATGTTTCACACCATATGTAATGGCTAGTCAAATCCAACTGATATATGTTTGATGAAACCAGCTATACCAAACACTCCTTGAACTCAACACCCCTTTTATGAACAGACATGCTAAAACATAGAAGGCTCTTCAGATTGATGAATTGCATTTGAATGTACCCGTCTTCATCAATACTTTCTGAAACATTCCTAGATCTATTAATCTTCAAAGCTATAATAACTGTAGCTTCATGTTTTCCACTATTCCATTCAACAAGCATTGACAGATCCTTTGGTCTTGATTAATAACCTCTTATTTCTTTCATTCCAGATAAAGTAGATCACAGTAGAAATAGCCATTCTTTGAATGATACTATTGATACTGTTTTTACAACCACCATTGCCAAATTTCTTCACAACACCTTCCAGACATACCCGACTATTTCTCTACTTCAATTTTTTTGCCTTAATTTCATATCCAAATTCTCAGAGTAAGGCATTTGAAAAGAGGATGTTCATGAGAATCATTAACTAGTTTACATAAAGGGCATAATAGTTGGCTGTTTTTATTCCATACCATCATCATGTCCTGTGTTGTTAATCTCTTATGCATAACAAGTCATAGAATAAAGGCATATCTAGGATTTCATTGAGTGTACCAAACAACTTTATGCTAGTTGACATCAACTTTTACTTCTTTAAAAACCTCCCATACTTTTTTATAGAGAACCTCCCACAATTTCTACTTCTGTCTTTCCATATGATATGATCAATTCACATCTCATTCAACTTTGGGACCTTCAATTTTATTAAGACATCAAAATGGTCTTCCATTCCATGAAGCCAACCCTATTTCATTATTACAATCATATCAGCTAATACTAGATCTTTTAGATAAACCTAGCTTCATATCTTCTTTCTAAATGGAATAATATCACATAATGGGCCCTCATTACACCACTTGTCAAACCATACATTGGTATTTTTTCCATCTCCTATCTTTTTCCAAACATTCTCTCTGATTTTACTTCTCAAATTCAGTAAGGCTTTCCAAGTACCACTATCATTCTCATCAATATCCACCTCCCATATACATTTTACTTATAATTTGATCACATTCACCCATTTGACTCATAAACTTTCCTTCATTAAACTGACGTTCCATAGGTGTTTACACATGAGGGCTTCATTCCATGGTCCCCCCTGAATCTTTTATTCCAAACTACTGCTTTGGGAGCACAAATAAATTTTCCAAGACACCCTTAGCAGCTCCTTCCTTAAATCATCCTTGACTCATAGGAAGACCTTTAAGTCTTTATCAATATCTTTGTTTTGGGAATCAATGAATACAGATGCCAGCAATGTGACAAAAAAGCTAACACATAAGCTATATCAATTGCAGCCTCCCTGCATATGAAAGGGCTTTATTATTCCAATCTTGCAACTTTCTGTTTAAACACTTTCACCAATTGATTTCACACTTTCAGTAAACCCCCAATGTTGTCTAGTGATAAGAGGAAACAACCAAGGTATTTTCATGGAAGATACCAAGTAAATAAAAGGCATAATTTTATAATTCTCTTTTTTCAACTTCTTTCACACTACCAAAGAAGATTGTACTCTTATTCATATTGGGGACTAATTCAGAAACCTTACTAAATTCCATTAGCCCATCTTTTAAGTCTTCCACAAGACTTGTGGATCACCATTACTCAACATCAAAATATCATCAGCATAGCAGATTTGAGTCATGTTAGAGCTTTACATCCCAAATGGAACTATAAACTACTGCTTCTTCTCCACCCTTCTCTGTACCAATCAAAGTAGGACTCCCATTACTAAGGATAAGAGGTAAGGTGCCATAAGGTCACCGCTAGGCCTCTAGACCTCTCACACTCTTAAAGTAATCCATGCCTTCCCCCAATAACATAGCACTGAAAAAAGCATCACTAGTAACGACATGTCATATCCATCCAATTACATCCTTTTCATGAAACCCAAAGTAAATGAGAATTTGTTTTCAGAAAACTCCAATACCACAGTATCATAAGCTTTGGCTATGTCAATCTTTAAAGCACATCTTTGGGGGCCTATCTTCCTGTTAGACCCTTTTAAGAGCTCATGAGTTATTAGCAAATTGTCTTGAATGAGTCTTCATGGTACAAAAGCACTTTGGTTTAAGCTTACCAGTTCTTCTAAACACCCCTGAATCCTTTTGGTGATGATCTTACTAATTTAAAGGTTTGACATAATTTAAAGGTTTGACCTATATTAAGAGCATATAGGTGGGATTGGGTATGACCTAATTTAAAGGTTTGATATCTTTTTTTCATTTATGGCCCACTAACCAAACATCTACAATGAGTCTAAAATCCATTCCTCTATTCCCATTCACTTCTATCATGTTTTGAAATTATTCTACCAAAATAAATAGGTACCACATGTTAAAAATGAGCTAAAGGATAATCTAAAGGACGTTTGTTTATAAGTAGGGTTGAAATAGAATTTGGAATTTAGTATTAGATTTTTGAATTTGAAGAAAGGTTTAAAGAGAGAGAAAATATATTTTAGTTAAATATATTTATAATAAATTTTAAATAAAAGTAATATTTAATAGTAAAAGGAAAAAATGTGGGAATAAATATAATAAATGTTCCACATAGAGAAGAGAGAGAAAATAGGCTCCACAAAAATCTCATACCCAAGCAAACGCTATAGGATACTCCAATCCGCTCATAATTATAGTCCCACTAGCAAAAAACACACACACAGTTGTACAAATTCTCTTATCTCTAATCAAGCTTGCTCTCTTCTTACTTTTTACACAATTACACACACTTACCCTAACCACACACAGAATTTTTAACTCTTAAAGTGTGAGCGTCGAGCGATAACATCAAGTCGAGGCGATAGGGTAAACTTATTATAAATTTCCTATCCTTTTTTTTTTTTAGACATGTGACAATTAATTTGGGACAATAAACAAAAAAGGAAACTTAGACTAATAATTATGGACGGAATGGAGTAGCTATAGGGATTTGCGGGAGTGTGAGCGAGTCGTGCGAGTTTTGTGACCATATTTTCTCTCTCTCATCTCTAGTGGAACATTTAATTATATTTATCACATTTTTTCTTTTTGCTATTAAATAATACTTTAATTTAAAATTTATTTAAAGATATTTAACTATAATATAATTTCCTCTCTCTAAACCTTTCTCAGAATCAAATCTGGATACTAAATTCAAATTCTAATTCAACCCTACTTATAAAACAAACGACTTTAGATCTATCTTTAAGCATCGATATTAACATTGGTGACTATTTATTTGAGAGAGATATTTTAAATAATTGATAGAATGATTGGGTATAGGTGGAAGGGATTTTAGACGACGTGGAGGTTTGTTATTGGCCATTATTGATATTATGATTTATTACGGTTATTTGGTACAGAACCAATCAAATATATGCTCTTAATATATGTCAACCTTTAAATTAGGTCAAACCTTTAAATTAGGATGATAATATCAAATCTGTGAGTAGAGCAGGGTGTTTAGAAGAACTTGTAAGCTTAAAACCAAAGTGACTTTTGTACCATGAGAGTGAAGCTTTGCGACATATATCTATATATGGGAGTTTTTAGCAAGGAGATATTAAAGGGTCTAACAGGATGATAGCCAAATAGCGAGATGCTTTATTAGGGTCATTAGAAATTGAGTTGCTTAGTGTATTGGGGTGTGGTTATTATTATTTGTATATGGGACTTGTGGGGATTTCTTGTATGGGTTGTTAAATATGAGATTACTTAGGGATGCTTGTTATGTGATTTATTGGGGAATGGAATGGTTTACTTTATGAGTGGGAGTGTATTGGCGATAAGGTGTAAATTTGTGCGACGCGTGTGATAACACAGGTAAAATTAGAGAGAGAGTGGGTAGAGAGTCCTAACTTTGAGAGTGGGTACAAGAATGGTGCGTGCGATGAAGCCCAGTAGTTTTGAGAGTTTCCATGGGGATTAAAGCTTAACCTGACTCAAATCTGCTTGCTATGATCTTTGATGTTGAGTAATGTTGATCACAAGTCGGTTGAGAAGACTTAAAAGATGGGCTAATGAATTAGTAGGTTTCTGAATTATTCCCCAATATGAATAAGAGTACAATCTTCTTGGATATGTGAAAGAACACACACACACACAGAGAATTTAGAAAAGTATCCTTTTTAAGATGCGATCATCCCAGAAATACCTTGGTGTTCCTCTTATCACTAAAAACATTGGGGTTACTGAGTGTAATCAATTGGTGGAAAGAGTTAAACATAATGTGCAAGATTGGAAAAATAAAGCCCTTTCATATGCAGGAGGCGCTCACATATGTTTAGCTTTTATGCGACATTTATCTGTGTGACATAACTGTATTCTTGATTCCCAAAACCAAAAGATATTGAAAAAGACAGGATGGGGTTCCTATAAGGTCAAGAGATTGGGTGCAAAGAAGGGAGCTTGCTAAGTGTCTTGGCGAAACACACACACACGTGCACCAAAAGCCAAGGTTTTTACATGTGCGAGACAAAAAGCGAGAGCTCGCGCGATGGAATTCCTGCCATCATGTGTAAACACCTATGAACGTCATTTTGGAGAGGTATGTTTTGTTTGTTTAATGAAGGAATTTATGAGTCAATTGTGTTTGGGTGAATCATAGATGTGATAAGTAAGAATGTATGAGTGGTGTGGAGGTGGTGTTGTATGTGTGTGGAGGTGTTTGATAGTGACTGTTGTGGGAAATGAATTACTGAATTGATTAGGGGGGGCGATAGAAGTGTGTTGGTGGGATTTTGTGTTTTGGTTATGTATTAATATGAAGGGGGTGGTTTTGACAAGTGGGGAATAGGACCAGTATGTGATATTATTCCATTTAAAAGAGATATGAACTAGTTATCTAAAAGATCTAGTATAGCTGATATATTGATAGAACGAGAGAGAGCGAGGAGTGCTTAATGTCGCGAGTGTCGCGTGTGAGCGCAATTTTTGATGACTTAAAAAAATTGAGGTCCCAAAGTTGAATGAAGATGTGATTGATCATACAATCTGTTAATCGAGGGAAATCAAATTGTGGAGGAGAGCTCATATAAAAAAAGTATGGGAGTGTTTTTAAGAAGTAAAAGTTATGTCAACGTAAGCATAAATTGTTTGTAAACTAATGAAATCCTAGATTTGCCTTTAATTCCTATGCTTGTTCATAGCTTAAGAGCGATTAACAACACATGGCATTTGAGGTATGGGAATAAAAACAGCCAAGCGATTATGACCCTTTTTTGTAAACTAGTTAGAGTGAGTGTCTTCATGAACATCTCTTCTTCAATGCCTATACCTCGAGGAATTTTGAAGTAAAAGTAAGCATCATTGGAGAGAAGATGAACATGGTAATGACTGGAAGGGGAGTGAGAGTGGGGGAGGAGAAGAAATTGCAAATATTGGTTGTAAAACATATCAATTGTATCATTCAAAACTACACACACTTGCTATACTTGATCTAATTTTTATTCTAATGAAAGAAGATAAGAGGTTATTCAACTCAAACACACACACACACTGCAATGCTTGTTGAATGGAATAGTGGAAAACAGAAGCTACAGTTATAAGCTTGAAGATTAAAAATCTAGAATGTATCAGAAAGTATAGTGAAAGAATGGGACATTCAAATGCAATTCCATCAACTGAAGAGCTTCTATGTTTTAGCAACTATCTGAGAGCTAAAAGGGGAGTGAGAGAGATTTTCAGGATGGTATTGTTGGGGAATGGGTTCATCAAACTTTATATCAAGTTGATATGCATGCCATAAACAATGTGTGAAACCTTGTAACTTGGAGTTTGCCTCGTAAAAGCTCTTTATAATCCTTATAGTATGCACATGGCCTTGGGGAGGATTTGTGTATTGCGTTTTGATAAATTGGGCGTTTTGCACAGGGAGATGTACCCAAGGGTAGGGTGTCAATCATTGTGGTGATGATATGGCCTGTGAGTGTGCAGGGTATTAGGTTAATCAGTGTTGGTTTCCACTGGATTCAACAAATAACTTTTGCTAAGGAGGCGAGCGAGAATGATATACAAGAGGGTGTGAATCTGACCTTAGTGAGGCCTCCATGGTTTGTTAAACCTTATTATTCAGCAAGGGTTGTTGTATGGGTTTTGTTGAGCATCATGAGGAAACATATACACATCAATAGACTTGGTAAAGGGCCCTTCTTGATAGGTAAAATGGGAAGGTAGCTATAGCCTGCCACAATGATGCAGCGGGGGGGGGAGCTGTGTGTGATCAGGTTGCGTCTATCCTTCTTGAGTGTGAGGGAGTGTTGGGGCGAGTGGGCAAGGAGAGGAGAGAGAGAGTGTGCACTTGCGTGAGAGTGAGTGAGGTGCGAGCGAGTGTGAGTGCAGAGATCATTTAAGGTGAACATAAAAAAAAAATAGTTGATATGACTATTCTTTCTCTGATGGTTGGGCCTACCATAGAAAATGCTAGAGAGTAGCGATCTCTTCAAAATAGTGATCTATTACAGACTTAATGTTTAGAATTCTAACAAATAAGGGATAGGTGTTGGTAGCTTTTTTGTTGTTGTGTCTGTTATTAGGTTATGTATTAGAATGTTCAAGGGAAGCTGTCTATCTGGCTGGAGGAAGAGCGGCTATTTGACACACAAAGATTTAGTAAATTAATAAAATTGTTTCACCTTGCACCAAAAAAAAATATGCTCCTGCTATAAGAAAACACACACACGAATAATTTGTATACACAAAAAGAAATCAATAACAATACAATTCAGAAATATAACCCATAATCTATTATATTATAAACTTAGGTCCTCTAATTTAATGTGTCATTAGGTGTTGGATACAATGTCTAAAGCGCGAGAGCGCGTGCGCGTGCGTGAGAGAGTGCAGTATATATCTATGTGTACTCCATTAATTGTGCGCGATAATGTTGATACAATGTACCATAAATTCTTGGTAAAAACTGAACAGAAAGATAAATATAACCATGGAAAGATGATGTGTTGAATGTTGTTGGATTTCAAGAGTTAGAGTGTTGTTTGGAGTTTCTAGAATACAAACCATCATGAGTTAACCTAATTCACGCCTATATAAACCGGCTAAAACAAATGCACAAACACAAAAGTTCGAATCTTCACTCCGCCTACTTTATTTTGTATTTATTGTTAAAATTGTTTCTTTATTCTCTTTTTTTCGTGTGCAGGTAACATATAATTCTCGGCCAAAACATGTAATGAGCAACACTTCTCACGAAAATCCTCTCATTTTTTAGGCTGTATGTAACATCCGAGAATTTTCGAATGTTTGAATGACGATTTCTTTTAGGGTCTGGCTTGACTTATGAGAACGACCATCTAAATCACGTTTTCACGACTCGGAATCTAAAGCAATTTGATGCGGAATGATATTCCTGACAACTTCTTAGTTTTGCCCAAGACCTGGAAACGAGCCGAAAAGGGCTAAAACAGCACCGCAAACATTTTTCGAACAATATACAACGCGGACACACAAAAACAATTAAATTTGTTTTTAATTATCAGTATTTATTTAATAAAAATATTAAATAAATTAGTCATCATTTTAATTAAAAGCGTTGTCGATAACGCGAATACTCGAGCTTAAATTCATTTTTTATTTCGGACAAAGGCATACCGGTCCCACAAAATGAATAACAGCATATTTCACTTAATGTTATATAAAAAAATATTATGAAATAATATCAAGCGAATACTCAATTTATCGGAAAAATGATTCTAAAAACAATGGCGCAAGTTTCGTGCGTTGGTATCAACCGTTAAGTCGCCAAACGAGTCCCGAACCGAGTAATTTATAAAAGTTTTCTCGCAAGTTAACACCAATTGGTCCCTCAAGATTATAACATGTCATTTCCTAATTATATAGTAAATACTTCCTATCTTCCTTCTTTTTTTTCATTTCTATCTCAACCATAACACATACATCTTCTACAACACTCTCTCTCACCCCTCCCATTGCCACCCCACCGTCAGGCCACTCCTCACCCACCGTAATTCCGCACCGCCGCCGGAAAAGTTTTCCGGCAGGATTTTTCCGGCAAGACCAAATGTGACCCCCATCTCCCGATCTATTAAATCCCCCGTGTCACTCTCCTTCACGCGCCAAAAACCACCACCACCCTCTCACCGCACTATCACCATCTTCATCGTCATTTACTGACACCGAGGGTGTGTTAGTTTGTGGTGACAGCCCCAAGAGGGTGCGTTTGTTGTAACAGCCAACCACAGGGTGTCGGGTTGGTTGTAAGCCATCCCAGGGTGGTGCGTATGGTTCGTAAAATGCACGCAGGTTGGCTTTTGATTGTTAAGAAACCCATCTAGGTGCGTTTTGGTTCCTGTTTTGTACAACGACCCACCCAGGGGTGCGTTCGTTTCTTTCATAGCAGCGAGCAAGGGTGCGTTGGCTATACATAAACCCAACACGGGTGCGTTTGGTTTTGCTTTAAGCACCGAAGCGTGCGTTTGTTTTTGGGTCAGCAGCTACAGGCCGCGTCCGGCTTGGGTCTCAAACCCACTGGGTGCGTTGGGTTGTTAATAAACACCCGAGAGGGTGCGTTGGTTTGGTCAGCCACCACGCAGGGTGCGTTGGTTTTGGCAGTCAACCACCCACGAGGGTGCGCCCGGTTTTTGAGCTAGCCAAAGAGGGGTGTTCGTTTGGTTTCTTTATAAAACGCAAGGGTTGCGTTTGGTTGTATGAACTTCAGCGCTATGGCTGCGTGTTGGTGCTCGACAGCCGTAGAGTGCCGAGGTTTTATAAAACCACCACAAGATTGCATTGGGTTTTTTGCACCAGCTGGTGCTTTTTTGTTTGGTTGTTCGCCGATATGGCGTTTGGCTTAAACAGCAGCCATCCACAAGAGTGCGTTTTGTCTGCTGTAAATACCCAATTAGGGTTGCGTTTTGGCTTCACACCCGCAGCAAGGGCTGCGGCGTTTGGCATGTACTTCCATCAAAGGTGTGCTTTTTTTTATGAAACCATGCTCAATGGTGCTTTTGGCTTATCACCCACCCACATGGGTGCGTTTGGGCTGTGTAAATAGACAAAAGGGTGGTTTGGGACAGCGGCACAGCAAGGGTACGTTTGGCTATGGATAGGAATACACAAGGAGTGTGTTTGGGTTAGGCGAAACCATAATTAAGGGTAAGTTTTGAGTCATGTAAACGTGAATAAATACCACTTAAGGTTTAATAAACATGAAACTGGGATATTATAGAATTGGTGGTTTAAAATGTATTAAATAAATGTAATTATTATTATTATGTTCGCTGATATAAATATATATGTTTTATACAATTTAAACACGTGTGGGTTTTGCAATATTGATTTCATTGATTAAGTGGGAAAAACGATAACCTTATAAATATGGAAACGATTTATAAGTGGAAAATGTCAATGAGCGAAATATATAGAAGTTTTATACATAAAATGTTTTTATACACACATAAAGTTTCTAATTATTTCAGAAACCGATAAAAAGAGGACCAAATTAATATAATTAAATTGTATATACAGTAAGCTGGATAAACGAACGAAAACTATACATTTTACAAAGAACGAACCTATTTAAAAAATAGACCAGACCCGTCGAAGAAACGAAAGATAATTTATAAAATATTATTTTATATTTTATAATGGTTACAAACTTTACAAACATGGTTTGTTGATTCATAACATTAAGACATGGGTATACTTTTATTCAAAGTCTTTTTAGTAGGGTCAAACTAACTAGTTTAAATAATTACCCACACTTATGATATAATACCTGCAAGGTATTATATACTTTTCATTAATGTCTAGATTGACTGTCTTTGTTATATAATTCACGGTAGGAATTATATAAGGGTTAGTTTCATATGTAATGTATATAGAATA
Organism: Tanacetum coccineum; assembly: GCA_026074375.1. Lineage (NCBI taxonomy): Eukaryota > Viridiplantae > Streptophyta > Magnoliopsida > Asterales > Asteraceae > Tanacetum > Tanacetum coccineum. The sequence continues at coordinate 24,255 of BQNB010004102.1, read as the reverse complement.
TATATTACACACTTGGGGTATATTTTCAAATTATTTATTTAACCAACCACCAAACCATTACAACATTAAATCTGAATCTTTATTCAACGTGACGTGTCGAGGTGACTATCCATCAGGAAACCCAAATTCATTATCCTAGGCTAGTGGGACTTAGCCGTTAAGAGTAGCTGCGACTTCTTGATCGAGCCCTCGTCCTCCGTTCGTCTTGTGGCATAATAGATTGCTATCTGTCGATCGTTCTGCAACATCAAGGTGAGTTCATAGCCCCACGTTTTACATGTTTTACATATATTTTGGGGTGAGAACATGCTTGTTACAAATTCAATTACGTGTTTGATTTAAACTCATTACGTGCTCATTTTCAACTTGTCCGCATACATGTTTACAAACGCATTTACATGGTTGATTACCTGTTTGGTTTACTTACTCATTTAAATATCTCGCGAGGAGATACAATACCTGGTTTACTTTTGAACGTAAACGCATACTATACTTTTATGATTACGGATTAGCTTAAGCGGATTGAACTGATGACAAAACGGTACTGCCCGGGTGTTCTTGGAGGGGACACCGGTAACGGGAGTACATATTTTTATACTTCCTGCCCGGTGTTCTAGTGAGGGGAACCGGTAACGGGAGTACATATTTTAAATCACTGCCCAAATTGGGTACATACAAGTCTACGTCACAGCGTCATGAACTGTAAATCACTTGGAGGGTGAGCGCGAATGTTATGAAATAGATCTATTCGGGTGTGGATCCCTGTTCGGGTGATTAGCGATCGCCGGTAACGAACATTATAGCGTGATGTCCACGCGAATGATATAAAATAGACCTATTCGGGATTGACAACCCCCGTTCGGGTGATTAGCTATCACTGGGAACGAACGTTATAACATGTCGGATTATCACGTTGGGACTACAGGGCCCCTAACAAATACATAAGAATTCTTACATGAATTATTAGCTTCAGTTTCATGAGCTTAGAGTAATCGTAAACATTGTTTTATACTCACATGGATATTTACGTTGCCTTGAATAAAATGGCAATACATACTTGAAACATTTTTGGTGACATTAAATTGGTCATGCATTCTTTATAAATCTTTGGAATAAGATTGGTACTTTTGGTGACATTAAATTGGTCATGCATTCTTTATAAATCTTTAGGATAAGATTGGTACTTTTGGTGACATAAAATGTGTCGTGCATTCTTTATAAATCTTTGGGATTTTTACATGGTACTGTGATGATACAGTGGATTACATTCATATTTAAACTAACCTATGAACTCACCAACTTTAATGTTGACACTTTTAAGCATGTTTTTCTCAGGTAAATTATATGCTCAGATTTCTTGAAGTGCATTGGAGTCTATACATTCAAGCTTTTCATTGTGATGCAATTATGGGACAAATGTATATTAAATTCAGATTTTGATTAAATCAACGAGATTACTTTTCAAACGACACTTAGAGGTCGTTCTCTTGTATCTAGCGCTGTGTATTATGAAGTAGCACCCCAAGTGGTATTCCGCTGCGTTGTTGTATTTTTGGGGGTGTTACAGATTGGTATCAGAGCACTGGCTATAGAGAACTAGGTTGCATATTTTACCCTAGACTATAGGACGTTTTCCACAAACATTGCATCACATCTAACATTTACCACAATGCCTACATGCTACTTGCCTTATGTTGCTTACATTACGTGCTGCATTAAGTGCTTACGTGACATACATATATATAATATATATATGCTTGCATTCCTTTCGCGTATATCGTACGCTTATTTATATAAAAGGGTTTTATTATATAAATATCAGAATATTTTTAAGACATTGTGGGTTTGCTCACAATGTCTCATTTTAACTTCTACTACATTTGTGAGTTGCACAATGGTCTCAATTATACCTCAGACATGTGAGTTATACAAGTCTCCTCCTGCTTCTAGACATTGTTAGTTGCTAATGTCTCAATTATACCTCAGACATTGTGAGTTATACAATGGTCTCATTTTACTTCTTAAGACATTGTGAGTTTCACATTGAGTTTCATTTCGTTCTCATGGCATTGTAAGTTTTAAACAATGGCCTTTAGATATTATTTTTCTTCATAGCATTAACTATATTTGTATTACACGGAGACCGTTATAATTTGTTTTACATAGAATTATGTTTGAATCTAAGTATTACAAGCTTGTATGGTCGGGCTTTAAATATAAGGGTTGATATGATTAATTGCTATTAAGCAAAAACCCGTCACAGATCCTGTTTTCATGGAATTATGTATGAATCTAAGTATTACCAGTCTTTATGGGTCGGGACTTGTAATAATAATGATGTTGATAGATAATTTCTATGTAAACAAAACCCGTCCCAGTTCTGTTAACATGGATTTAAAGTGTGAATCCTGATGCATTACAAGTCTTGTATGGGCGGGACTTTGTTAATAGGAGGATTGATACGATATAGCTATGTTAACTCGTTTATAAGAACCTTCCACGTATTTACACTAACCGATACTCATTAACTATCTGAAACTCTATGTTGATCTCGCTGGCATTTTTACTCCCAGTCCTCCCGAAGACGGTTTTTAAAACACTCTTCCCATATCATTAGAACACATCATCGTCATGTTCAACCACCTTGAGGTTATGAGAGTACGCGTAATTCATCGTGAATTATTAGTAGTGAAGACTTAAATTTATTTATTTGAAGGATTGGGACGCCTTTTCAGTTAAATAAATAAATTATAAATCATCGAACCATAAGTTTATCATTTCTTACTTATCATAAAATTTTGGACCGCTTCTTATGTAATAAGGAAATTATAAATGAGTGGGGCTTAATGGTATCCAATATGACACGAGTAATAACCGAAAACGATAATCATCAAAAATCAGTTAAAAAGGGTCTAGAGATACAATCGTGTCTTGCTACTCACAGAAACTTAAGCCTCACTTGGAGCAGCCTTATCACATCTTAAGTTATTTACTTTTGCCGTTGCAAATCCTCGCGATCACGAACTGTTCGTGGAAGTAACAGACTTGTTACACACTTGAGCTAATGGAGCTAATTCATCGAACTAACGACTGAGTACCATAATCCGCCGTCTATCGCGTAAGCTCTCTCGCTAGCCCCTCTCATTTATTGAACTTTACTCTGGGAATATTGATTTCACGGAGGGTCATCACCCTCAGCATCCCCCACGGTTTGTTATAGTTAATCGTCCCGTTATGGTCTCTCTGTGGGTCCTGGAGCGGTCCCAGCAGGTACAACTTTATCCAATGGGTAATGCAACCCTCCTTAAACCAAATAAACACCTATCGACGAAACAGATAGTTGGACTATTCATTTCGGGCCACTAGTAGGAAGACTTGGGTCGCGATACATCCTAGTACTGCCATAGTTAAGTTGGGAATGACATACATAAGACACTGTTGATGTGAATCATCGAACATTACAAATAGTAGAAACGAGACTCCGTCCTCGGACATTTAGAAACTTATACAAACATACTCACGCGATTACACCTTCTTCTTGAAGTTTTCACTATAATGAGACTTTCCCTATAACGCGGTTATACCAGTCATAAGATCTGTAATGATATATTTGAGATACCCATATTGATGGATTAAATATCCTGAACAAACCTAACCAAAATTTTTGGTAGATTGAGAAGTATAGAAACACCGAATTTTGCTGAATAAAGTTATCAGCGTCTTGTTTAGGACGAGTATAGTTAACCTTAAGTCCTTCCTTGGTCACACAATCGGATAACACAAATTTAATCTCGGGGACAATTTCTTTAAGGTGGTAGTTACAGTAACATCGAGAAATTGTTTCGAATGTTTGAATGACGATTTCTTTTAGGGTCTGGCTTGACTTATGAGAACGACCATCTAAATCACGTTTTCACGACTCGGACTCTAAAGCAATTTGATGTGGAATGATATTCCTGACAACTTTTTAGTTTTGCCCGAGACCTGGAAACGAGCCGAAAAGGGCTAAAACAGCACCGCAAACATTATTCGAACAATATACAACGCGGACACACAAAAACAATTAAATTTGTTTTTAATTATCAGTATTTATTTAATAAAAATATTAAATAAATAGTCATCATTTTTAATCAAAACGTTGTCGAAAACGAAATTACTCGAGCTTAAATTCCCATATTTATTTCGGACTAGGCAAAACCGGTCTAAACAAAACCCAAAAATGATAACAGATATTTCACTTTAATGTTATAAAAAAAATATTAATGAATAAAAGCAAGCCGAATACTCATTTTTATCGAAAAATGATTTGAAAAACATGGCGCAAGTTTCGTGCGTGGTTCATCGTTAAGTCGCTCAAACGAGTCCCGAACCAGTATTTTACAAAGTTTTCTCCACAAAGTTACACTATGGTCCCACAAGTATTATAAACATTCATTCTAATAATATATAGTATATATACTACTATCTTCTTCTATTTTCATTTCTAACTCAACATATACACATACATCTTCTTCAACACTCTCTCTCTCCCCTCCCATGCCACCCCACCGTCGGCCACCCTCACCCATCGGATTCCGGCCACCGTCGCCGGAAAACTTTTCCGGCGGGATTTTCCGGCGAAGACCAGATGTGACCCCCATCTCCCGATCTATTAGATCCCCCGTGTCACTCTCCTTCACGCGCCAAAAACCACCACCACACTCCTCACCTGCCACTATCACCGAATCTTCATCGTCAGTTTACTAAAACACCGATGGGTGTGTTAGATTTTTGGTGACAGCCCCAAGAGGGTGCGTTGTTTGTAACACAACCACTGGTTCGGTTGGTGGTAAGCACCAGGGTGTGCGTATGGTTCGAAAATTCACGCAGGTGCGTTTGATTTGTTAAGAAAACCCATATAGGTGCGTTTTGGTCGGTTTGGTACAACGAACCCCCCAGGGTGCGTTCGTTCCTTCATAGCATCGAGCAATGGGTGCGTTGCTATAACAAAAACCCAACACTGGTTCATTTGGTTTTGCTTTAAAGCACCGAAGTCGTGCGTTTGTATTTGGGTCATCAGCTACATGTCGCGTTTCGGCTTGGGTCTCAAACCACTGGGGTTCGTTGGTTAGATAATAAACACCCGAGAGGTGCTTTGGAGTTTGGTCAGCCACCCAGCAGGGTGCGTTGGTTTTTGGCAGTCAACACCCACGAGGTTGCGCCCGGTTTTGAGCTAGCCAAGAGGGGTGCTTTTCGTTGTTTCTTTAAAACGCAAGGTGTTGCGTTTGGGTTTGATGACTTCAGCCAGCTAATAGCTGCGTTTGGTTGGTGCTCGACAGCCGTAGAGTGCGCGTGGTTATAAAACCACCACGAAGATGCATTGGGTTTGTTTGCACCAGCTGGGTGCTTTTTTGGTTGGTTGTTCGCCGATATGGCGTATGTGCCTTAACAGCAGCCATGCACATGAGTGCGTTTGGCTGCTGTAAATACCATTAGGGTGCGTTTGGCTTTCACACCCGCAGCAAGGGCTGCGTTTGGCTTGTACTTCCATCAAAGGGGGTGCGTTTGTTTAATGAAACCACGCACAAGGGTGCGTTTGGCTTAACAGCCCACCCACAAGGGGTGCGTTTGGCTGTGTAAATATGACAAAAGGGGTGTTTGGGACAGCGGCAATCAAGAGTACGTTTGGCTTGGATAGGAACACACGAGGAGTGTGTTTGGGTTAGCGAAACCATAATAAGGGTAAGTTTGATTCATGATAAACGGTGAATAAATACAACTTAAGGTTTAATAAACATGAAACTGGATATATATATTGGTGGTTTAAAATGGTTAAATAAATGTAATAATTATTATTATGTTCAGTTGATATAAATATATATGTTTATATATTTATTTTAAAACACTGGGGTGTTATTGCAATATTGATTTCATTGAATAAAGTGGGAAAAAACCGTTTAGACTTATAAATACTGTAAAACGATTTATAAGTGGAAATGTCATGCGAAATTTTATAGAAGTTTTATACTTATTTTTTTTTTTTTTTTTTTTATTTTTAAAAGAAAATGGTTTACTAAAGTTTCATTATTTCAAAACCAGATAAAAATGGACCAAATTATATAATAAATTGTATTATACATAACCGATAAACGAACAGAAACTATACTTTTACAATTGAGACGATACTATTTTAGCACGACCCGTCGAAGAAACGAAAGATATTATAAAAATATTATTATATTTTATAATGGTTACAAACTTTACAAACGTGGTTTGTTGATTCATAACATTAAGACATGGGTATACTTTTATTCAAAGTCTTTTAGTAGGGTCAAACTAACTAGTTTAAATAATTACCCACACTTATGATATAAACCAGCAAGGTATAAATAACATATTACATTAAAAGTCTAGATTGACTGTCTTTTGTTATATAATTCACGGTAGGAATTAATAAGGGTTAGTTTCATATGTAAAGTATATAGGAATAATATTACACAACTTGGGGTAATATTTTCAAATTATTTATTTAACCAACTCCAACCCATTACAACATTAAATCATAATCTAATTCACGTGACGTGTCAGAGGTGACTATCCATCAGGAAACCAATTCATTATCCAAGGCAGTGTACTTAAGCCTGTTAAAGAGTAGCTGCGACTCTTGATCGAGCCGCTTCGACTTCCGTTACGTATTGTTGCATATTAGATGAACTATCCGTCGATCGTTCCTGCAACATCAGGTGAGTTCATAGCCCCACGTTATACATGTTTTGATATATCTTATGGGTGAGAACATGCTTGTTACAATTCAATTACGTTATAGATTAAACTCATTACGTGCTCCATTTTCAACTTAGCCGCATACATTTTACAAACGCATTTTACATGGTTGAATAACTGTTTGGTTTAACTTACTCATTTTAAATATCTCGCATGAGAATACAATACCTGGTTAATCTCTTTGAACGTAAACGCATACTATACTTTTATGATTACGGATTAGCTTAAGTGGATTGAAACTGATTTGTCAAAAACGGTACAGCCCGGTGTTCATGGAGGGGACACCGGTAACGGAGTACATATTTTTACTTTACTGCCCGGGTGTTCTTGGAGGGGACACCGGTAACGGGAGTACATATTTTAAATCACTGCCCAAATTGGGTACATACAAGTCTACGTCACAGCGTCATGAACTGTAAATCACTTGGAGGGTGAGCGCGAATGTTATGAAATAGATCTATTCGGGTGTGGATCCCTGTTCGGGTGATTAAGCGGATCCCGTTAACGAACATTATCGCGTGATGTCCAAAGCGAATGATATAAAAAAACCCTATTCGGGATTGACAACCCCCGTTCCGGGTGATTAGCTATCCACTGGGAACGAACCGTTATAACATGTCAAAAAAATTTTTTATCACTTGGGGACTACAAGGCCCCTAACACAACATAAAGAATCTTAATATGAATTTTAGCTCAGTTTCATGAGCGTAGAGTAATCGAAACATTGGTTTTTTATTACTCACATGATATTTACGTTGCTTGAATAAAATGGCAATAACATACTTGAACATTTTGGTGACATAAATTGGTCATGCATTCTTTATAAAATCTTTGGATAAGAAATGGTACTTTGGTGACATAAATGGTCATGCATTCTTTTATAAATGCTTTAGTATAAGATTGGTACTTTGGTGACATAAAATTGTGTCGAGCATTCTTATAATCTTTGGGTTTTACATGTTACTGTGATGATACAGTGGATTCCATCAAATTTTAAACTAACCTATGAACTCACCAACTTTAATGTGGACACTTTTAAGCATGTTGTTCCAGGTAAAAATATATGCTCAGATTTCTTGAAGTGTATTGATCTTATACATTCAAGCTATTCATTGTGATGCAATTATGAGACAAATGTATATTAAATTCAGATTTTGATTAAATCAACGAGATTACTTTTCAAACGACATTTAGAGGTCGTTCTCTTGTATCTAGCGCTGTGTATTATGAAGTAGCACCCCAAGTGGTATTCCGCTGCGTTGTTGTATTTTTGGGGGTGTTACACTGTATCTCCGCCATGTTTTTCATGATTAAAGAGATGAAGAAGGTGAAATGTGAGTGATAAAGAAGCAAGCATGCAAAAGGACACTAATTTTAGGTATGAACTTTTTAGTGTTGAATCATGGATATGGTTTCAAATGTAATTAGTTTTCTAACTTTTATAAGTAAAGTGCAAGGAAAAAAGACTTTCTTGTTTGTTTCTCATTGTCAAGTTATTATATCATAATCTTTCAGTTCAAAATATAGTATTTTACGAATAGAATGACTTATTTGTATTTTTTGTAAGCCTTTTTTAGATGATGATGACGACAATGTTCCCAATCTGCCATAACTCCTAAAAGAAAAAAAGTAAAAAAAAAGATAAGATAAAGAAGAGGTTTCAGTATGAAAAAAATATGATGGCATAAAGGTTGGAAGATGCAGGTTAGATAGAGAGCTATAAATGTACAAGTTGCGCAGCGTGTTGTGCAGCAAGGTTACTCAGGCGGTTATGCTGAACACACAACCTTTTGAGTTGCTCAAGACAAAGGGGTTGTGCAGTTACACATGTATATAGCACATACCAACTTACCCCGTCACCGAGAATCCACCAACACACAACATCGCTAACTTAAAACCAGATCAACGCCTAACATATACGTAGCAACTAAAAACATAACTAAAATTAACAACCTACATTCATAATTACAAAAAACATTTAATAATGACTACCTAATAATGGGGAAAAAAACCTAACTATCCTAATATTACGCCACCAACCAAGCCTGCAACAACTACATAGAAACAAACACAACATATTCCATTCCCCGCAAAATATCTCCAGCCCGTGTGCAACGCACGGGTATGCATGTCTCGTTTATATATAAAAAAGGGCCTTTCACATTTATTCACTATCTTGATTCGATGGTTAAAAAAGATTCTAGCATTTAGCTTGAATAATTTTGGAAAAAAAAATTGTTTGCACAGCACTACGAATAAACAAATTTTATAGAATGATTTTTTTAGATGTTCTTATTCCCATATGAAAAAGGCAATCAAATTCATACCCATTGCTATACCATACAAAACCAATTCCGATACCGATAGTCATTCATGACATCAAACCAAACACACCCTAAATTTAGTTTACTCAAAACCAAGGTTATAAATAGCGTAGGCTGACGTTGACAGCATTAGAAAGAAAAAAAATAAAAAAAGATAAAAAGAAAAAAAGAAGTAAAAAAAAAAAAAAGAAAAAACAAAAAATTAAGTAAAAGCCGAAAAAACCCTCAAACGTCATTGCCCACCACACCAAAACAATGCCCCCAGCCCCTTGCCCCGCCGCCCCCTCCACCTCACCCCCAACCTCTCCCATGCTCTTCCATCTAAAAACCCGATCCATCCAACCCACTTCCACCCTACAGTCCCCACTACACCCAAACTAAACAACACAACACAAACCCCACACAATTCTAAACCCCCACCATACCACCCACCCTCCAACCATCCCCCCCCACCACAACACATCACCACCACAACTCAAACAATAAACCCCCGCTAAATAAAACTCCAAAGCCAACCACCCAGCAAAACACTCCACAATACAACACGATCATACAAACTAAAAAACAAAACACCACAAACGACCCGCAACACCACCGCCTAGGTCTAAAACTTAGCTTAAATACACTTCTCGCAGCAATAACGAGGCTAAGACTCCCTTTTAGAACCGCTCTCAACTCACACATCGAATTCCATACACCCTTTACGAACACAAATGGTAATTACAACTTTCTCATGTATATTAATGTGACATTTATGACCAATATTTGTGGTAAACGAATCGATTTGATTAGTGTACATTCAAAATCACACAGTTAAAAGTTTGTTTGCGACAATTAATTATTACATCAATGAACATGAACAAAGAAAGTATTCGATTAAATTAAATGAACAACATGAGAAAAAGCTCCGTTATCGTTCATTTTAATGACCGAGAACCGTCTAGGTCATATGTACTTATATGTAAAATTTATTTGTTTTTATTTCCAATTACATATAAAATAGTTTATATGCTATACACATCGTAAAATAAGTAAACTTAGACAAACGAACGCAAAAAAAGTGAAAGTTACAATATTCTATATATTTTTTTTGTGCTTGCTATAATATGTTCATTTATTTTCGTTCGATAATAATCGTTTTAACGCGTTAAGAACGAACATTAACAATCTTACTTGTTAATGAACCAAGAAATTAGGGGGGGGGGGGGGGTTTTTTTTTTTTTTTTTCCGTTAAGCCCTTCTTGTGTACGTTTTTTTTATTTTTGAAATGCAACAACTAATTTACACAAAATATTTACACAATAAATCGAATCATCACAAATGACTTTTTACCACAACTGATTTGATTGAAGAATCACATTTGGACTTTGAGTATCATTGGAACACAAACACTTATATGTAGGTTCTGATCGTGTTCTTATACTCAGCATATCGAATACTCTGACGAAATTTTGAAACCATTTACGAGTAACAATAAGTTGTAACTGCTCTTTGGTTAATTACACCTTTTGTGGAATTACATCTCCTATCATTAAAACTTTTTGTAAAGATCACAATCCATGTGACAAATAATTAAGTCTCATCATAAGAATTAGTATCGAATACAATCCCTAATATCGTTTTTCACACACGTATGTAACCTGCAAGTTATATATAGTTTGTTCATGATTAATGTGACTTAGTCATATCATGTTGAACTAAAATTACCAAATTAGCATCGACCAAAAAGTTGTAACCTAATCCGTATATTCATGTGATGCGTAGTGCATTCCCTCACTAAATAAACGTGAGTTAAATCTCATTTTAAATATTTCTGATAGATTCGCAGTGTGTATAATGTAATTGTCAATGTGTCTTTAGAGAAAACAAAAAGCAGTTAGTATAGCGTGAACATTACAGTATATTTTACAAAAGTCAAGAAAGTTGCTAGTAAATAGGAAGGTGTACTACTGACGTGTGAATATACCTTGGTCGATAGAAGTGGTAATGGATATTTCGCATCACTTGCTTTATTTTTACTAAAATAGTTTTATATACAAGTGTACCCCCAACTTGAAGAGTAGTCATATTATAAGACCTTTATATTGGGAAATATTGAATATATGACTACTTCAGGCATCAGTACAGTATTTCTTTTATTGGGTTTGAATTCAATATTGTTTTTTTTTTGCTGTGTTCACGCCTCGAGTTGAAAGTCAACCATTTCGATTCACATTTTCGTTTAGACTAATAAATATACTATTCTTATTATATTATTATTATTGCTTTTAAACATTTATTATTTACTTTTTTGATGTAACTAGAGCATTAGAGATGTTCATTTAACTCTAAATAAACCGAAAGATAAACCCGCCAAATGTGAACAAAACAGAACTGAAATTATTAATTGGTGTATGGTTACTGAAGTATTTCATAATGTAAGGTTGGTTTATGAGTTTGACAAAATTTAACTAAAACTTTAAACCCAGAATTCCAAACATCATACCTCATGCTGCATATGATTTTGATCCTATTTTTTTGTAAGTCCTAAATTCCCTAAAAAAAATTCATTTAAATCTTAAAATCTAGCTTTCTCATGCATATCCAAATGACGAGTTAACTTCTAGTTTGTTGTATAACTTTTAGTGTTTTATCAACTATTTAGTAGATTGTGTTTTGCAGTCATTTGAATTTGTTTTTTGGTTTTACCCAAAACTAAACTGATTATAGTTTTATGTTATATGTTTTAAAATTGATTTGGTTAGTTTTTGATTTTGGTCTTTAGAAATTGTTCAATAAATGAACCCCTAAACCATACAACTTAAAAACTCCAAAATCAAACCGAATATTAATGTAAAAAAAACAATTAAGAATTTATATATTTATCAAACCAGTTGACAAGTTTCACTTTGTATAAAGTGGACCAAGATACTTCTTTCTTGAGTGTCCATCTGACATTGCCATCCTGCATTGCATGAATATCCAAAAACCATTATGTCACAAAATTGACCCTTCATTTTAATACTAGCCAGGCCTATCATGTTGTTAAACAACTTTTCGGACCAAGAAATGACACCAAAAGATGTCGGATAGTTATCAACTTGTGCGTCGTATCCTAGCTCAGTTAATAAATTACGCATAAACGTTACAACTTAATTACCATAGGGTGTTATTATTGAAAAATATCATGTAAATATGATTTACATAAATGTGGAGAGCAAACGAGCAACAAGCTGCGTCACTAACATTTTTTGGATTGCAAAACTAATTTTTTTAAAAACAACATTTGTGAATCTAAGTGTCATAACATTATTATGCATGACTCATTGGAATTTTTGAGAATCTACACCACCTCGAATGCGAGAAAACCAAATATATCAAACACGAAAAGATAATCTAATGCTAGAATATCGAAAACAAAAATAAAGCACGATTAATTATAATCATGAATTATTGGGCTAGATATTCAAATGTAAAGAGGTGCCCAAGGCCCAATTGGCTAATAATGATATAAGGCCAATGTAGCCCATTAAATTTTAGCACTAAAATGGAAAAAGTGCTGAAAATAGGTTAATTAAGCCAAAATCTGTAACACACCTTAAAATTGAAGGCCCGTGCATACACTTGCATGGGTATAATCCGAGTCCAGCTTATTTATTATGTTAGTTTTTTTACAAATAAAAGATATTCTTATAAATCTAAAAACAAATAGTTAGTTAGCCATATGCTTGGTTGCAAAAATCGTAAATCGTTAGCCGGGCGGTCGCCACCCGTAAGCTTTAATCGGTCAAGGCGGTATAAAATCGGCGAGTGAATGGATTGGCATATTTTGGCAAAATTTGGGTATTTCCGCAGTTTGTGTATTTCCGTCGAGTTTTAGATATGATTTGCAAAATTTTTTTCTTCTAAAAAACAACTTGTAATAGATTTAAACAGTTAATATAAGTGATCAAAACAAATTTACGGTGAGTTTTATGTACTTCTGGCAAGATTAGAAGGTTTCCAGCAAGTTTAACCACTGTTGACCACAGTTGATCGACGTTGACTACGGTTGACCTATTTGTTTGACCCTGTTACATTAATCGGCAAGATTGGTGGCCTTGTAGCGTCTAATCGACATTGTAGTACCTGTTTTGCAACACTGGTCATATGTGATAGTAAAGATTTAATAAATGATACAAATCACCAAGTTATTATTAGATGATATAATGGACCCGAAGCCCACACACGAGGCTTGGGCCATATCATCTAATAATTATATAACCTTTTTGACTTTATACCGATTTCAATTGTTCTACCATCACAAAACTATAATTGAAATATAAAGTAAAGTTTTGTATATGTTTTACACATAATGAACCCGTAATGTTTTCGTATCCAAATGATAGCAAAGATTATCAAATAAATATCGTATAAGCCAAGTGTTTCCAGGGTTTTTGATAACGAGGTATTAGGCGGTCGTGCGTTGCTGCAAAACCTAATATTCGCTTAACAGTGTCTATAAATAAGTGATAATCTCGGACTGTTATATCTTCTAAAATGTTTTGACACTGAAAAACATAACATGATAATCATGGACATCATGGACCGCTATATATTGTATAACATTTTGACTCTAAAAAATATAACATGAAGACAAAACTAAAAAAATGAAGTTTTGATTTGTTTTGGCACACGAATGTAACATAGCATTCATAAAAAACAATTGCTAACATAGCATGTTGAAAGTGTAGCGATAAACCACACAACATCAAAATTTATACTTAATGACAAATAATGAACTTAAATCGATATCAACAGATCTTTTAATAGCACTACAATGGAAGACACCATATCTTGCTCCATATATCCACCATAACCTTCAAAACTGTGATCTCTATTGCATGACGTAGATTCGCATTTTTCAACCCATGTTGTTTATGCTAGATGTTATGCAGGATTGAGATGCGCAACTCAACTTCCTCTAAGTCATCATCTATCATAAGGCGCACGGTATTAAACATTGAAAAGTTCAAAGTTGTGTATTGGAAACAGTGACATTAATCGAGTTGGTGCTTTCATTCAAAACTCGGATGAAATCACTGGTGCGCAAGGTCGCGTTATCGCTATTTTCGCAACCGCTTGGAATGATGTTGGCAGGATTTTTTCTTTAATCACTTGTACTATTTAAGCAACGAAATTTAAGGCCATCCAAATCTCTTGCATCAATATGTTCGTGATTAGCATTATAAAAGTATCATGATCAATAAAAAGCCATATCATAGTGTGAGGTTATAGTGCACCGGCCACCAAAAACTATAACATTCACAGAACTACGCAAACACCATAATGCATTTGAGACCATACCATTTTTAATAGAATAATCAACAAGTTATCCGCGGTTTATAATAAATCCATGTAACTAAATATTTATAACAGGAAAGGAAAGAGACTGAAAAAACATATTTAAGCATTCTGCTTCTTTAAGATATTGAAAATCCAAATCTCAAATTACACCATCAAACTCACATAAAAGCAAAGGGTCATATTAAGGCAACAACATCAATAAACTAAAACTAAACATTAGACCAAAAAATGCCCAAAAAAAACAAAACCATTTTTTGTTGAGATACTAGCTTTAGCCACATTTTAGAATTTTTTTTTGATTAATTTTACAAAACATTGCAGTAAAAACTTAAATTACTGATTCTCGAGTTCATGAATAGGATTATAAAGCCAAAATAAAATAAAATAAGGATTACCTGACTTTGAGATGCCTTTTAATGTGACCAAACTTTGCATCGAAGGCACCCACCGACCATCACATGGAACCTTTGTATTGATTTCTTTCAAGCTCTTTAAGAAAACATTAGGACCTTCTGTTGATACTTTGTAGAAAGCCTAAATAGGAAAGGCAATAATTCATTTATAACAGTGGCGAAAAACAATTTATACCCGTGCTCTGATACAACCATTTGGTACTGTAGAATACTAGTTTTATCTAATCTCGCAATCAAAGAACAAAGAGCTAGAGAGAGAAAAGAGGGATGAACACTTCTAGAGAGAGAAAGGAAAAGAAAGAATATTAGATTAGCAAAATGTGAAGTGAACAATCAACCCTCTCCAAGGTGTGGAGAGGGATATAAATACAAGCCTAGTGGCTGGCCATGGACCCTTGATGGGCTTTCCATGGGCCTTGAGCCTTACTAGCCTATTTAGTTTCCAAATATTACTTTACGAGCTATCTAACGATATAATGAAAATGACCGAAACTTTTTGATTCCAAACAAATCTCCCCCTAACGAGTCACCCATTATACAAATACTTAAACCTAGCATACCTAGTAGTCCTTTACCTTGTTGCTCACAGACTTTATTTCTTTGAATGTCATCTTGATAACATGAGTAAGTGATCTTTGACTTAGGCTATAAGCTTGATTCTTTAACTTGACTTGCAAAATGATCTTTTAGCTTCTGAAATCGATCACTAAGCATAATCTCATATCATCAACTTGTGATATTTTGCATCTTGTTACTATGTGACCTCGACCGACATGCTTTATACTTTCTTGATTCTTTGACTTGAAAGATTTAATAATGCATCTTTCTTGAAGTTTTTTAACTTTAACACTCTGCCATCGCTTCAAGAAGGACGTACGGTATCAGAGTAGCAGAAGTCTTGAAACATGAACTTGAGCTTTCATACATTTCCTGACAGGCTGTTTTTCAGCTCTTATAAATAGTGGATCACCTCCAACTATTTTTATAACCCTTTTGCACGATTTTCTTTCAGTTCTTTCTCTCTCTAGATCTCACTAAATCTCTCTAAATCTTTGATCATTCAACTTGGTTAATCTTGTTTAAATGTGATCAAATCTTCTATCCTTTCCTTCTTTCCTCAAGTGCAAGAGAAGAACTTCGGTCATCTTCAAGATCCAAAGTTATGTAGTCTAGTTAGTCCATTTGTAACATTTGTTGCATATAGATCGAGTCCGTGTCTTCCAATCTATAGTAGTGTGTAGATCCAAATGATGTATATATTTGGATGGGTTGATTGTGAGTTGGTTAGTATTTTAGGCCTTAAAATACATCGGTGAAGTGATAGATTAGTTCTAGCTAAGATTAGGACTCGACATCAAGCTTAGTGTCAAAAAATAATGTAAGCCACGTGGTTTATGTGTTTAGGCCATAAAACACAAGGTTTGTTAGGTTGGGCCATAAAACATAACGGGTTTGGTTGTACCTGAAGAAGGACCCGACATCTAGCTTAGTGTTGGAAAATAATGTAAGCATTGGTATAAGGTTTTCTCCGCCGAAAGGGAGCTTGTTGATTAGTGAAGTAACCCTCGAGTTGGATAATCGAGGAATAGGGCGAAGAGGAGCTACGTGACCGAACCACTATAAATCATCGTGTCGGTTTGCATTTTCTTTTACCTTTCGCTTTACTTATTTCTTTACATTTACCGCTTTACTTTTATACTTGCATTTTGCTCATGATTGTGTGAATGGTTGTGTATATCTTGTTAGTTAAGGTTATGTAGTTCTTTGTGCTAAATATTGTGAGTGTGGTTATATTGTTAGAATATGCGTTAGCTATTGTAAATCTATTATCGACACTTCTCATATTGCGTCAAACTTGTTCGGGTAATTGATACAAAAGATTTAATGTTTTAATTGGAAACGTATTCACCCCCCCCCTCTATGGTTTCTATAAATTAGACAAAAAATTTTGTAATTAAAAAAAATGTTTTAATTTAAATAAATATTTTGAATTCAGATTATTCCTAGAAAACAGAAAAATCTACCTTAGAAAAGCTTCCCTAAAAAAGGATAAATTGGGAGCTGCTTAAAAGGGGCTAACCCCCTTATAGGTACTAGCGGCCCCTTTATTGATAAGGGGGCCAGCCAATAAGCTTGGGGGATTGACCTTGCCTTTTTGCTCCTAGTCATATAAATAGTGGATTGTTCTACCAAAATTTTGACATTTTGCACTCTCATTGTTTCTACTCAAAAACAACAAATACATTTCTTATTTCTTGAGCATATAACTTGTATTAATATTTGTTTATTAGTGATCCAATCCTTCCTTTACAAGTGCAAGAGAAGAATACTCATAATCGACAAGATACAAAGTATTATAGTATAGTGTGTAGTTATGTAACGTTGTTACGATTGTGTAGTATTTTGTATATCAATTAAATCTCTTATAATCGTGTGTAACAGTTAGATCAAGGAGATCGTAGAGGTATTTGAGTGAGAAAATACTTGAGTGAGCAGTTAGTATTTTAGGCTCTAAAATACATGTGTCTAATAGATCAGTTCTAGCTAAGATTAGAACTCGACATTAGGCTTAGTGTCGAAAATTGGTGTAAGCTACTTGTGTATGATTTTTCCGCCTAAAGGGAGCTTGTTGACATAGTGAAGTAAACTCTAAAGTTGAATTCTCGAGGAGTGGAGTAGGGCGAAGAGGAGCTTCGTTACCGAATCGCTATAAATCTTTGTAATGTGGTTTGATCTTTCTAACTCTTCCCTCTAATATCGTATTTAATATTGTGTAGTTTATATTGATTATTTTCTTATCTTGCTTGTTCATATTGAGTACATATTGATATCACCTAAACAAGAATTTACTATTTTATACAAACGGTAATCAATTTTAAAAGTAGTAAACTATTCAACCCTCATTTTAGTTTTCACAATTGGTATCAGAGCGGGTCATACAAGATTCTTAAAATAAACTATATTTTAAAACTTGAATCGATCTATGGAATCCAAAAAATATTTAGAAGGGCAATCCATGCAAAGACCACCACTATTAGAAAGTGATGGATTTATTTATTTGAAAATAGATTCGAGACTTATGTGAAATCAAAAGATCTAGATCTTTAGCATGTTGTTATCTATGTTGTTATCTGAGCCGATTACTTAAGTTTTGTAAGAATATACTCTTTAGAAGAAAAATAAAAAGTAGTTTATCAATTTATCTTGTTCTGTAGATTAGGTTCATTGTCGATGGTGTTTAGAGAGTTGATCTTCTATGCCTGATTGTCAGCCACGATGGGTATGAGAATAATCTTCTCATCATATATGAATGATAAATGCACATATCAAGCTGAAAAAAATTCAATGACACAAAAGTAGACACCTCGGCATCAACAACTAGCTTAGATTAGCTTAGCTTCTTACTCTAACTTTTAGATAGGCTGATCATCATTATTCTCTAATTTGAGAAACAGTCATTTAGGAAGATGCAAATGGATTAAAGGAATATGATGTGTATTTTTATTTAAATATATTTTTACCAAGTTTTAAATTTATAAAACTCGTTTCACCTTACAGACGCACTAACGGGCAGAGAACCCGATCATAAGAAGTGTAGAATTGGTAAATCCGAGATTGTCCCAAGAGCTAGTTGTAATTACTTCTAATTTGAAAAGTGTCACGTTTGAAAATAGTTTTGATTTAATTTGAAACTTAACAGAAAGTAAATTGCGAAAAGGAAAAGTAAGAGAAGTATCAAGGAGAGAAAGCGTGCTAGCCTAACCATTTCATTACAACTATTATTCTATAGTTCCTGCGCCACATTTAATTAATTTGCATTATAAGTGGTTCTAATATCAACAGAACCGATTTTGTAATTTAGCTATGTCCTATACTTCGTGCGATCTTGAATCCCTCGAAAGTCACGAATGTAAGGTATCCAATTTGTAGTGATTATTATCCAACTATCCTTAAGACCAATATCTATAACCTATACAGATTATTAACCCTCTTTGATAGAGTTGTGTTTTTTAGGTGTTTAATGTAACATAGGCGGTAACTTGATTAATTCATACACTAGGGATAGGCGTCACCCTACCACTAGTACCCTGCTATTCCCATGTTCAACAGGTAAGTCTAATAACAGAATTAACAGGATCTAAGCTACCCTCAACACCACTAAAACCCAAGGATCAATGACAGGCAATAAAGATATCCGATAAAACCATAATTAAGCAGGAACCATGAAGCATAACAACTATAAATACATGGCTAGGCCAGCACTAAGAGTGCTTAGCCGCTCATAACAACAACACCACAAGAATTAATGAAGGAAATCATGGATTGAAAACTCATAATTCTTAAAAGAAGCATTTTGAACGATTAAATACAAAAAGTAAGAATATTAGAATCTCCTTTGGACTTCTGGTGGAATTCTTTGAGGTATGAAAGCCTTTTTTGCCCCTTATTGCTGTCGTAGAAGGGTTGATGTCGAATGTGCAGAATGAGGGCTCTGTTTGTAATATTCGTAGAGGTTACAACGTAACCTTTGTATGTGGTTACGTCATAATAGTGCTGACGTGGGCTTCCAAACTTTAGGCTTAAATTTGTTACGGCATAACTCAAACGTCCATGTTACGCCGTAACGCTGACTAGGATGAGTTAGCATTCCATAACGAGATATGTTATGGCGTAATCCTTGCATCTGATTACGCCGTAATGCTGGTGATGAACATTGTTTCCATAAATATGTTACGGCGTAACAATGTCGACGTGGTTACGCCGTAACACCTCTTGAGAATCCGTAAAAACTTACATTTCTTGTCCATTTCCTGTGTTTCTTGCTAAATACTTGCGTTTTTCAGAAAACAACAAAATAAGTGATTAAGTATCATACTCAGGCATTTATAATATAATTGCAAGCATTTCTATAGGGAAATTGACACTAAAATGTATCAAATATTTAATGTCATCAAATATCCCCCCACTTGACTTCTGTTTGCCCTCAAGTAGACCTGTTAGAATATTCATAAAAAGATTTCCCCAATTTAACTCAGAGAAATGAATTTATAAAAGACTTATGCTAGAAACATCAAAGCCGAACACCTCACAAAAAGAGGATCAAAGTTTACGCAACTCTCAAACTAGTCTAAGTGTTTCATTTTTAGGGTGATCGCTCAATTGCACAGTCATAACATGTATTCTATCATAAGCATGAAAAGTACACAAATCTGCACCAGATAGAATTAGGGTCTAAACAATTCTTAAAGAAAACATGAATGAAACATAGGTTTAAACGGGGTGAATCGACCTGCAATCTTCACCAAACGCGTTACACCAACAAGGGCGACAAATCGTATATACACATTCATAACGATGGAATAGACATACACGATTGCATTCAATTCCCTTATTCGAGTAAAACCAAGAGTTAGGATGGAGAATGATATAGGGTATAGACCTTCTAATCTTTAACCAAAATCATTACACCAACAAGGGCGACAAACCACATATACACATCACAAACGATGGAATAGATATACATGATTGCATTTAATTTCCCCAATTGAGTAAAACCAGCAGTTTAGGGACTAGGAATGGATACACATTTAATTGGTGTTAAATAAATACCCAAAACAAATAGTCATATATAATCTAAGGTGGTCATAACCGGCTACTGTCTATCCATAGACCAAGTGTCCAAGTGCAAAAACCTAATCAAATCTTCATAATGGGTTAGCTTTTGATATAATGTTGAAATGTTGCGCAGCATACTAACCCATTCTACAAAATCTCAAGATGGCTTATAGATGCATCATCCTCAAAATTACTATATGGCTTATAGTTGCACCATCTTTACACTTAGTTAGTTTTATAACACGTAACTAACCATACAATAAAAGGAGTTTATTCTCACACATTTTTTATTGAATATTAGATCTTGATTGACGACTAGTGTATGTAAATGAATGTGTAGTTAGTGTGTGTGTTTAGAGAGAGAATTTCTTAACTTGCCTTTTGATTAAATGAAATTGTTACACTTAACCTTGGCATAAATACTATTTATACCCCTTGGTTAACTATCCTTATTGAACTTTTCTAACTTAACACTTCTAGTCCCTGTACTTATTAAAGTACTTACAAGTAGTTCATTTCTCTATTTCTAACATTCTACCCCTAAATGATCTACTTGGGAACTATCCTTATTTATAACATTCTCCCCCTAAATGTTTTTGAATATTGAAGTAGTAAACTTTGATTGTCTGAAGACAATGTCGATATTCTTGAGAAGTGATTCCATGCAATTGTCAAACCGGCTATCTTGATCGATCTTTGATGTTAATGAAACACTACATCTTATTCAAAACACTTGATGAAGTAACCTCAATCTTGAATACGAATCTTATGTTCTTAATCAAACTACTTTTACCATAATGATTTCTTTAATTCAATTTCTTTGCTAGTATCTTGATTTGTCCCATATATTCTTGCTTATATCTTCTCCCCTTTCATATACATGAATTACCCTTACATTTCTCCCCAAATATACTAATATCTTATCTCTCTCATATTAGGCCAATACTAAGCTTATATTTTCTCCCCCCATGATGATTATGATTCATCGTGAGCATCATGACCATATAAGCTTCCAAATAAGCTCCGGGTGAAGAATATCCTTTGAAATCCATGAAATTGAAATCAAAATCTTTTCTTTTCTCTTTAAGAATCAAACATTCTCCCCTTTATAAACAAACATACTCCCCCAAAATAACCATACGCTTCCTCAACCAACAAACTTGATTGCTATCATTCCCGTGAAGGTTGAAAGGTAACTTTTAATGTTATAATAATCGAATCGTTGAAGTAGTCATGCTTGTGAAAGGTGGAAATGTTATTGTTTTATGTTGTAGAAGATGAAATGGAGAATTATCAGAGTAAGAACCATCTTCCACATTCACCATAAAGTTCATACATCACAAGATCATGCTTTAAAAATTCCCGATGAAATATTTGAAAAATATGATCAAATCAATATCTCGATGATAAGGATGCGGAAATATGATCATGAAATCCAAATAAGCATTGATCTCGTGAACTTAGTGTTGTGTTACCCTGGGAAACACATAACCACTAGATCACATAGATTACTAGTTAACACGTATTTGAATCATTAAACAATCATTTTCAAATAGTGACCTACGTTCAGCGTTGGCATGATGTTAGCACTGGTAGGATTTCCATTCAATCATTGTGAATACTATTTTATAGTATCACTCCAGAATGTTCCGGCAATGTCACGAAGACATGCAAATGTCACGAAGACATATACTTATGTACCATTTGTATCATTGATGTTTAATACAAACGTACTTTTGTGTCCTAAAGATATTTTCATTGAATATCAAATTGGCTCTAGACTCTTGTGCACTTTTAGTAAGCAAGGACTGGAGCAGAATGTCCTTTATTCAATACCAACATTCTCGGAATGAGAAGTCGATAGATTATGCGTTTAATCTCCGTGAGAATGAAACAAATACTTTTTGAGAAGTACTTGAGTGGCTAGGAGGGGTTGTGCATTTGCATCACTGGGTCTATGATGTCTACTTCAATACCAGAAATCAACGAATGAAATCTGATAGATTATGAGATGACCCGGTTTCTAGCATAGTGTAGGAGAAACACCCTTCATCTTTTCTTATAAGCCTCTCACTTTTCAAATCCAACCTTTTCATTGCTTAACATTCGATCCTTCTTCATCATATTCTTGTCACTTTTAACATCTTTATCATTTTTCATTCATTCTTTTTATTCAAAGCTTTCTCACATAAGTCCTTTTGGCATTCGAAACATGTTGATTTGCATCTCAAACTCCATCACTTAGACCTAACTTTCCTAAATTGGAAGGAAGACTCCAGGG
This sequence comes from Tanacetum coccineum, assembly GCA_026074375.1. NCBI lineage: Eukaryota > Viridiplantae > Streptophyta > Magnoliopsida > Asterales > Asteraceae > Tanacetum > Tanacetum coccineum. The sequence continues at coordinate 1,534 of BQNB010004102.1, read as the reverse complement.
TAGATCAATTCCGGTTCTAGAAGATCATAGGAGTATTTTAGGAGTAACTTAGTCACACCGTGCAACTTAATCAACATACGCCAAGATAATTCCTGTAGAAAGAATGTCCGTAAAAACCATGATGAAAATCTAAAATCGTATCATGAGATTTTGATAATATCAAGAAAATGTAGAACAATCACTCTTTTTGTTTTTGTATGCGGTGGCATTTCTTTTCTTGCATATTTTTCTCTTTTTCTTTTCATGTGTTGTTCTTGCTTTTGAAGCACATGACATATACTTTCATTTTTTCAAGTATACGATTTCTCATTTCTCTCTTTCTATATTTCTCTCACAAATTTCTCTTTCTGTTTTTCATCATTCTCACAAACATCACATGAAGAAGAAAATTTTGATCGTTAAAAGTTTTCAATTTTTATAAAGACACCCCCCCTTAACATATGCCGGGAAACATTTTTAACATGAAGTTAAAAACGCAAAAATACAGATATGTGAAGGTGAAATGTAAAACAATTTTCCATTTCCGTTAAAACCTTTATAAGGGAGTTCCTTTTTGCACTTTTGAGTCCTTTATTTCTGTAGACACTTTTCATAAAAAAATACATCGATTTGAAGACCTTTTTAAAATTGATTTTATCTTGAAAGTACCACATTTTAAAATTCGAATCTATTGTAACTCATCAACTTGAGATCATTGTCTTTTAAAATAAATTGATTTTATCTTTTAAGTACCACATAAAGATTTAAAAAAATATGTATCAATGACACTTCTCTTCTTTTTCAAAGATAGATGCACTGAAGCGTACACCTTCTTTTCTTTAAAGCACGGGTTATGTACTGAAATGTACACAAGCTATCAAATGAAGCTCGGGTTTCATACTGAATTATACGAAAGCCATCAGTTTAAGTTCGGGTTTTGTACGGATTTATACGAAAGCCATCATATTAACTAAAAATCTTTTTGAATTTTTTTATAAAATTTGGTATAAAAGAAAATCTTTTTGTCTTTTCTAAAATTTATAAAAGTAAATCTTTTTGAATTTTTTCTAAATTTTTATAAAAGAAAATCTTTTTGGATTTTTTTTATCAAATTAAACAACAACTTTTGGTACCCACCTAAGCACGTTGCTAACGGGTTTACCATATTTGGAGATCCAAATGTAAGTTGCGTCAATTTGATGCATAAAGGTTGAATTGCAAGGAGATTTGAAACCCGGTGTTTCATTTTGAAATAGATTTCTTGGAATCAACGTTGATTTAAAACTCTTGTCATTTGTCCAATTTGACTTATAAAACCTTGATGTTTCATTAGGAGTTTTAAAACTTCTCAAAGGTGTAAACATCGTTCTGAAACTCGATGTTTCATTCGATGTTTTAACCTTTGAGGAAGACGAAGATTTCCATTTATTGTTGAAACTCGGTGTTTCATTTTGAAAAATTCTTTTCGAAATGAATGGAAACCTTATATCTTTCACCTTTTTCAAAATTGAATCATCTCTTTTACGCATTGAAAACATTTCATTCCTAGAATACT